>JAJPUD010006103.1:20000-93799 GCA_023553655.1 Myrmecobius fasciatus | reverse complement strand
AGAAAAAGAAAAAAAGAAAGAAAAGAAAAGGGAGAGACAAAGAAAAAAGAAATAGGAGGGGCAGACAGGAAAGAAAGAAGGAGGGAGGGAAGGAAGGAAGGAAGGAGGGAGGGAAGGGCATTTTTTTGTTGTTTTTTTTGGGAGGGGGGTTTTGTTTTTTTTTTGTTTTTAATGGTGAGAAAAGAACAGAAGGTCAAAATCACAGACAAGCAAAATAGTTTTGAAAGGTATAAGTTGATCTTATTATATATTTTAAAAGAAAAGCAAGCTACTGTATACATAATAGAGATTTGTAGTTTCATGTACAATCTTCTTTTTCTGTTCTACTGTGTATATGTAAATGCTCATTCTGTTTAGTGTTTGCTAAGTACAGTTTTTTTTTTTTAAAGAAACAGTGAAAAAGCAAAAACCAATGTCTAGATGAATTTTCTGGCATCATGGGTTCAATCCAGGTGGAGGCTTCCATGAGTCTAATTAGGAAAGCCTCTTTTATTTAAATGGCTCTTAGGCATGCAAGCTAAAAAGCCACTTAGATCTCTAGAAAGTAGTCATAGGTGTGGAATTCTGTTGGTCACTGCCTGACTATGCAGGTGTTGAATATAAGAAATTCTGCTATCTTTGTTCAAACAGTGGAAATTGTTACTGTAAAAACTTAAAGAGACCCTTTGTTTATCCCTGTTTTTCCATTTGAAGTCTTCCATTTTCTGTCCCCCATAAGGCCTCTGAAAGAAGATGATAATCAATGTAATGACCAACCATGATGCAAAGGATTGACATTTAAGAATGTAACCCAGCACCTGATGAAAGCATTTGCTACTTCTCCAAAATTTACCAGTATAATCATTATATTTTCCATCTATAAGCTGAATTAAAAAAAATGACACCCCCCTGTATAGAAGCAGGGAGACCTGAATTCAAATTTTACTTTTGGCATTTATTAACTGTGTGGCTCTGGGCAAGTCACTTAACTCTGTTTGCCTTAGTTCCTTATCTGTAAAATGAGCTTGAGAAGGAAATGGCAACCACTCCTTTGTTTTTGCCTAGAAAACCCCAAATGGGGTTCCAAAGAACCAGATGCAACTGAAATAACTAAACCGACAAAAAACTGAATAAAGAATTTTGTAGGGCACCATAGCAAGATTTATTCCCATTGGTTTAAATATCATAGGATAATAAAGTTCAGGAAGCTCAAAAGTGCCTTTCAGGTGAAGAAATTTGACATGTTCAACCTTTGGTTCAACTAACTCATTCCCAGTCATCTCCTCCCTAACCTGCTTTTAAGTAACTGTGAATGATTCCTTAGGTATTTTACATGTCCTGTTGTGGAGTCATAATTTGTCTGAACTTGTCCAATTTCTTTCATAAGCACAACTATCAGTATAAATAGGAGCACAGTATGAGGGAACAATGAGCTAATCCTCTTATTATATAGAGCCCTTCATTAAGGTAGCATGACCATTTCAGAGCCATAGAATAGATAAAAAATATGGTCAGTTTTTAGCCAGGATCTCAGAGGAAAGGAATGAAAAATATGCCCTCTTAGAAAAGGATAACATAATTTGGATTATTTCCTTTAAAGAAGAAAAGAATTAGGGGAAACCTTATACAGTCAGATTACATGAAGAGATGTAATATAGGTAGTTTTAGTCAGAATTTGCTTTTTCTTTCCAATGAATGCGACTTAAGAGGAAAATGACAGTCTTGAAAGAAAGTAAAATAGTCCTTGAGGACATATGATGAAAAAAAATATTCTCCTCCTTGCAGTAGAAAGGTAAGAAGTCTACAGACAGGGAACATGTCTAAAAGACATGGCCTATGAGCTGGGAGATTAGTGCTTATCTATTTTTTACAAGGTCAGGTTCTTAGGTTGAAGGGTATGTTGAAAAATGAGTGTACTCTGGGGGTAGGGGAAGTAATCAATAAAATGTTTGGAAAAAGAAAAATTTTTAAAAATACCTGTCCTCCAAATTTTGGTGCTCTTATCCTCACCAGTCTTTCCAAAAGAATATGGAAAACCAGGGAAATAAAACAAAAATTCATTGTTATTTTCATAGAGTAATTTATTCCGTACTTAGACAAGTTTGCCAGAAGCGAAATATTGCCTTTAACTATGGCAGAAGTGATTTTAAGTTTGATATTAGCAAGAATTTTCTGACTCTTAGGGCTCTGAGACATTGGAACAGGTTACCTAGGAAGAATGGAGAATCTTATGACAGGAGTTGATCAATATCTTTCTGGAAAGGTTTTAGGGTCCTATGTGAAATGAAGTAAGCAAGCATTTATTAAATGCTTATTTTGTGCCAGGAACTGGGCTAAATGCTAGGTCAATTAAATCAATAGTTCTTCAAGTATATTTCAGAGAATCCTAGGGTCCTCTGAAACCTTTCAGGGGATCTAAAATTCATAATTGGTTTTTATTTCTAATATGGCAAATATCTATAAATATAACCACATAAGCAAAAACTCTTTTGATAGATTCTCAATAATTTTTAATAGTATAAATATACTAAGAACAAAAATTTGAGAATCCTTTAAAGTTGGTCCCTTCTAGTCAGTGGTGTACTGAAATATGCTGCAACTGGATGGCAAAAATCAATTGTTTGTTTATTTTTTTGCTGAGGCAAGTTAAGTGACTTGCCTAGGGTCACACAGGTAGGAAGTATTAAATGTCTGAGATCAGATTTGAACTCAAGTCCTCTTGACTTCAGGGGTGGTACTCTATTCACTACACCAACTAGATGCCCCAAGAACCAATTGTTAATTATCAGTCTGAGTATTTTACCCTTTGGAAATCAGCAAATGATACAAATCAAAGCTTTATTCATTGCTTTGTTGTCTAAACTTAGGAAAATGAAGAAAACCTTCATGATACAGAACTTAGAAGTATATTGTGCACATACATGTATATATATATATATGTGTGTGTGTGTGTGTGTATGTATACATATATCTACTCATACATATACACACACTTCTTTTTCCTCAGAGAGCCATTTACCATTATGACACTGCTTCTAGACCTTTAATTCTTTTTTTCCTCTCAATAGTATTTTATTTATCTAAATACACATAAAGATAGTTCCTTAGTCCTTTTATTCTAAGACTTATTCAGGTTCCTTAATTCACGAACCAAAATGAAATGTCAGCAACAGCAGAAAGAAAAAGAAAAAAAAAAAAAAGATCAGAGGCTAAGTATTCCATGACTCCAGTGAAAGTCCTTTGAGAATCAAATTGTGAATCAAAATATTTGTGTGACTTTGAACAAGATACTTTACTTCTCCAGACCTCAGTTACCTCTTCTAAAAAGAGTTAGATTCCATGATTTCTACAATACCTTCTAGTCCTAAATGTATGATTCAAAAATGGACTACATGTGCTACTTCAACCCAAATCTAAATAATGAATATTTTTTTGCCCTTGTTGATTTTGCATAAAAGCTAGTAACATGTATTCAGCCAAGTGTGTCCTTTTTCTGTAATGCTATCTTTCATTGTTCAGAGTCTGAAGCATAGCAATGTAAAACCCTCAGTAAGAACAGGCTGTAATCCCTAAAATTGAAGTATCAGGTGCCATGGTATTATGTAAGTGGTATCAAAATACCAATATGACTGGTATTCTGAATACCTCCCCATGCTGGGTGTGTTTGAAAATTGCTGAAGATGGAATGCTTTCACTTAATTGAACAATGCAAAAGGTATCTGTCTTACATCTGCTATTCTTAAATACTTAAAAAGAAATGGCCAAATGATTACTCAATATCATTTGTACTTCCATTGTGCTAAACATAATGTTTTCAGTAATTTTCCTTTGAGCAAATGGGAGTCAAATAGACATTATTTTCTTCATTCTACAAATAAACATATTAGGAAACAGATTTCAGAACAAGATCATGTAATCATTAATGAGCATGTCCTTTTTAAACTTTGTATTCCTTTGACCATCTATAAGAATCCCATATGAATTGATGTCCAATAAATGTTTGTTGAATTGAAGAACTGAATTAAATTCAACAAATATTTATTAACTTTTACTTGAATTGGGGCAGAACCAAGGGTAAAGTGATTGCTAATTTATTAGATTACATTGCCTCATATTTTGGCATGATTTAGCTTTAATAAACACCTTCCTTCAAGAAAAAAAAAGTCTTAATATCCATTAAATGACTAAAGCCATTTACCTTTTCCTAGTTACATTTTGTGGTTTGTGGTGGTTGCGGACTGTGTTTTTATTCTTTGCTTGCTAGTCAATCTTTAGTAAACATTACTAATGCCTCTACTCTATTTTTTGTCCTGATGCTTCATGCATGAACTCCCTTGTCTGATACACTCAGCTTGGGAGTTCTAAGCCATATGTATAAAAGCAGCAATTTTTATAGCCCACACTCTCTATTGCTCATGTTCTGCCTTTGTCTACTGGCTATGGCTTTGGGTTTGGCAAATAGCAGCAAACTTCACAGTTTTACTTGTATTTGCAATAGCATTTGACCATTCTCCAATTGATAAATGGTCAAAAGATATGAACAGACAATTTTCAGACGAAGAAATTGAAACTATTTCTGGTCACATGAAAAGGTGTTCCAAATCACTATTGAAATG
The DNA here is from genome assembly GCA_023553655.1 of Myrmecobius fasciatus. NCBI lineage: Eukaryota > Metazoa > Chordata > Mammalia > Dasyuromorphia > Myrmecobiidae > Myrmecobius > Myrmecobius fasciatus. The sequence continues at coordinate 89,204 of JAJPUD010006103.1, read as the reverse complement.
CAAATTAAGACAACTCTGAGATACCACTACACACCTGTTAGATTGGCTAAAATGACAGGAAATGATAATGATAACTGTTGGAGGGTATGTGGGAAAACTGGGACACTGATACATTGTTGGTAGAACTGTGAATGGATCCAACCATTATGGAGAGCAATTTGGAACTATACTCAAAAAGTTATCAAACTGTGCATACCATTTGACCCAGCAGTGTTTCTACTGGGCCTATATCCCAAGGAGATTTTAAAGGAGGGAAAGGGACCCACATGTGCAAAAATGTTTGTGGCAGCCCTTTTTGTAGTGGCTAGAAACTGGAAACTGAATAGATGCCCATCAATTGGAGAGTGGCTGAATAAATTATGGTATATGAATGCTATGGAATATTATTGTTCTGTAAGAAACGACCAACAGGACGATTTCAGAGAGGCCTGGAGAGACTTGCATGAACTGATGCTGGGTGAAATCAGCAGAACCAGGAGATCATTGTACACAGCAACAACAATATTACATGATGATCAATTCTGATGGACATGGCTCTCTTCAACAATGATGTGATTAAACCAGTTCAGCGATGAAGATAGTCATATACATCCAGAGAGAGGTCTGTGGGAACTGAGTGTGAACCACAGCACAGCATTTTAACACTTTCTGTGAATATTTCCTTGCATTTTGTTTTCCTTCTTAGGTTGTTTTTTCTTCTTCTCTTTCTAGATCTGATGTTTCTTGTGCAGTAAGATAACTGTATAGATATGTATACATTTATTGGATTTGTCATATAATTTATCCTATTTAGCATGTATTAGATTACCTGTCATCTAGGGATGGGGGTGGGGGGAAGGAGGGGAAAAGCTTGGGAAAAAAAAGTTTTTGCAAAGGCCAATGTAGAAAAATCACTCATATGTTTTGTAAATAAAAAGCTTTACAAAAAAAAAAAAGAAAGAAATGTCTAAATGGAAAGGCAATGAATGTGACCACTAAAAAGCACTAAAACTTTCAATTCTTAAAAATGGAAAAAAGAAGGGTTTATGTATGGGCAAATGATTGGGTGCTATGAAAGTAATATCCTAAGCTCTTAGGTTAGTTTTTCCTTGAAATATAATAAAGATTTACCTCAGACTTGATTGTTCTAGGTGACTAAAGTTTAAGCCATGTCTTCCATGGCACAGCTTTCTGATAACCTCTGGCAAAATTGATTTGGCTTCCTAATTACCAAATACCATTTTAAAAAATCATATTCATGTAGAATTGGTACCCTTCAGACTGGGCAGATGTCCTGAGATCATTCAAGCTGACACATTTCACTCTGTTGATTTGACAAGTTTCTATATGCTGATATACTCTCATTGAATAGCCTTTCTATTCCATAGCTCAGTGAACACACTTGTATTAATTATTGAATTTTATTAATTGCTAAATTAATCATTGAATTACCAATAAACACCTCATTTTATTACAACACTGAATTTGAACTAAGTGGGCACTAGTCTGAATCAATGGGGCTGAGAGAAGGTTGGAATTGTGTAAAGTTGGTTTGATACCACCATAAAAGAATTTGGGACCAATGACATTCATATTATCTGTAACATAAAGTCAAAAGGGGCTGCTTCATGACACCAGACTAGACCAATAACAAAGGAGGAACACATTTTTGGGTGCTTTCAAGGTACTGACACTTGGTAAGAAGTCAATTCTATTAATGTATAATCTTATAAACAAATTTATTTATTTTCAAACACACAAGATTTTTGAAAACTTTTTCCAATTCAATGGATTCCATGTGTCTATCACAGAATGGTCATTCCCCCCTTACCTTCATCAATTATTAAATTTCAGGCAAAGAAAAAAAGAGACAGTTCTCACCACAGAAGATTGAAGATCTCTGACATCAGGGATTATGAAGTATCATCTTCTTGTTTTGAAATATTGATAAGCACATCCCCTCAAAGGAGGATGCTGCCATTCCAGGTCTCTCATGCCTGTCAAGAATCATTATCCAAATAGGTTTTTGAAGTAATGGCTAAAATAAAGTGGGACAGCTGATAGAGTTGCCAAGCCTGAAGTTAGGAAGAATTATCACTCAAATTGACACACCTGACCCAGCTGATCTGACAAATCTGGCCTCAGACCTTTATTAACTGGGTGACCCCAAGCAAGTCACTTAATCCAGTTTGCCTCAGTTTCCTCATCTATAAAATGAGCTGTAGCAGGAAATGGCAAACAACTACAGTATCTTTGCCCCAAAAGGGGGGGGAATCACAAAGAGTTGGACCAACAACAAAAGAAATAATTATTTGATAATTGTGAAACATTTTGGAGGGGAAATAAATAGATGAATATAATTTTCTATAGAAACAAATGGGATTAACGATATATTATAGATCAGTAAGAGATCTGAAGTTGTTTTTTTTTTAAATGAGATGACATGACTGAAAACAAAAGTTATATTCTTCTGAAGGCTAAAGTATGCATTTAAATGCTTGGTAATTTCACCAGACTATATGATTTAATGTGGATTTATGAAGCATAAAAAGATGAATTTTACCACAGTGAATTTTCATTTTCATAGGACATTCTTTTCATTTTAGTTCTAATTCAAATCAAGATGATCATGTCTATTGAGAGGGAATTGTACATGTGGAAATTTGTTACAGTTGGCATTAGGTTTGAAATGAGTAGGTTTATTACTATAATCTTAGCAATATATGAACATAGAATTTTTCTTACATGGAATTGTCCATGCAGATCATTAGATAAGGTCAATGGAGGTCAAATAGAACTAATGGTAAAAGGCTATATTTATTACTATTTTTATGATTATGCATTTGATAAAATTCAAACAGAATTCTAGAACAAGGCATTCTCTTGCTGTAGGTGTGAATATTTATGTATGTATACATATATATATAATCTATGTGTATGCATATGTGTGTATACATATATAAACACACATATACATACATGTATGTATGTGTATATGTATTTCTGTTGACTATGATTAGGTATATAAAATCACAATTTTTCATTGAATAAGAATGTGGGCTCTAAGGTCATTGTAAACATCTTTGAATTAACTATAGTAGCAAACAACATGACAAGGGTAATACATCTTCTCATTCTATTTTCACATAGGTTTGAATTCTGCTAAGTTTCTATAAAAAGGAAAGTTTTTCTTTCAGAAAATAGATTTAAAGTTAGAATGGGGCCTTTGAGGTCATCCAGTCCAACATTTTCATTTGAAGATGAGATATTGGAGGCACAGGGAGACTAAGTGATATGCCATTATCCAGCTAATAAGTATATGAAGGTAGAATATGGTTAAAATATTAAAACATTATTCTTGAATTATTTTATAGATTAATTATATGTTTTGGTATTTATTAAGATCAATTTTATATGTAAAAAATGTTCTAGTTCCAATATAGTTTATTTGTTGTATTCTTATTTCTATTATTACTATTAATTATATCACTCTTATTATATCCTCATCTCTTTTGATTATATTCAGAATTGAAATAGACAGAGCAGGTCACTGTAATGCTATTACTCTTAAATATTAAATGTGGCCTGTTGTCTGGCAAATAACATAATTATTTTTTTGTAATCAAATAACAGTATTGGGATGTAAGTTCTTCTATTGATTCACTAAAAGGATTTGGGGGATAATTTCAGGAACAGACAATATGACAGAGATGACCTATGTCTCATCCTGTTTCCATATGATTTTAATCTCTCCTAGATTTCTATATTTCAAGTTTTTCACTTCATATAATTTGGAGCTCACTTGGTGTAGCAACATCCATCAAAAATACTGGTCTTGAATTCATTGCATCAATTTTGTATCCCAACAATTATGAATAACAATAAATATTACAATAACCAATAGTTATAGCTAACATTTGATTACTGTTTTGCCATTTAAAAATTAAAAAACATTTTAAAATAATATGATTCTAGAATACTTTAGAAACATTTTCACCCAAGAGTTTCCTTCATTCTTAGACTTCATACACTGAAAGCATCTTCCATTCCTGCAGCCTTTCCTTCTAATTTTCTCTGAAATGCCACATGGGAAGGATGGGGCATGAGAGGGGATGCAGTTCTATTACTCTGACCCAGAGCAAGATACTAGATTCAGTGCAAGGGTATATGTACACAGGATAGCTGCTTCATTTCAATAGTAGGGATAGGTCAGCAACTCTCTCTTTTCTGATCTCAGAATATGATCATGGTTTTCATCTAGAAGTTCTGCATATCTGTGGCTTTGAACCTGCAAAGTCTTTGCAAACCATAAAACTCTATATAAATTCTGTCTTGCAATATCACCATTTAGAGAGAGTAAATTTTTTCCTATTTCAGTTTTCAGTTGGCAATCCACTGTAAACTCCTTCACATCAGAGAAGGAGTCGTTTTTTTCATCTTTGAAGTCTCAGCATAATACCTTACACATAGTAGGTATTTCATGAATCCTTGTAACTACTACCTAGTATATTAGTTGGTTTTGTTATTTTTTTACTTGGTTACACTAATGGTCATATCTAAACAGTATGGGTAAACAAGGATAAGAAAATAAAATTCAGTCCTCATTTTCCAAGAACTTGTCACTACAGAGACAGAATTTGTTGGACTTCTAAGTCTTAGTCATATCACAGAGTCTTAGTTAGCTGGACTAACCAAGATTTTTCATTCTGGTTGAATCAGTTGCAGGTATTTCAATATGACCTCCTTACACAATGATATTTATTTATTGTTTATACAACAGAAATATACAGGTATCTTTTCAACTTTGGGATGTAGCCAGGAATGACATACCAGAATAGAAGTAGTTAAGAATGTCAAGTTGAAATATTATTTCAATCAACTGCATCTTTGTTTTTTTGACAGTATGGAAGTTGAATAAATTTTTTCCTATTTTATTATTGTAACCATGCTAAGGAAAGCCAACACTGTGGGAGTGATGATAATCAATAGCATTGAAGACTAGATCAGCTTTTCTCTTACTATGATGCTTCCCTTAGCCAGAAAATAAAAACAGAGAGAAGCAAGACATATAGACCAAAGTTTGTTTGGCTAGCTTGTTGTATTATTGTTGCAAAATATTTTGTCTTGGAAGGAGAATTAGTGAACTCGGTGAGATCTTTTGATAGCAGAGCAAGATTTGTGTGTGTGCGTGTGTGTGTGTGTGTGTGTGTGTTGGGGTTAGCTATTTCATTTATTTTTGGCAGCTTTCCCTCCTCTTTCTTTGATTTGTAAGAATTCCTGAGGAAGTTTTGTGTGTTGGTTGGACTGTAATCTTTCACAGTCTTAGGTCAAAATTGTCGAAGGATTGGTTTTGGTAATATGACTGAGTGAGTGGTCACAATTAAGCTAAACATTCCTTCATTGTTTCAAAACAGCCAAAGTACAAAATAAAGCAGATAAAAAACAATTTTTAAAAGGGGAATGGAAAACTTCTCACAAGGATAATCATCTCATAGAAAAATAAAAAGAGCAAATAAAAATATTAGAAAAGGAAAAGAACTCAGGAAGAATAAGCATTGTGGGATACATAAAAGCAAGGCTTTAAAGATCAAGAACAGAATAATAGTGAAATGATACCAAGAAGCAAAATTGCTTCAAGGTCATCTGAAGTGATAACTTTCAGACTAGTTAATATGTTTAATAATAAAAAATAAGAAAGATGCGACAATTAAAGCATGGATCAATGAAAGCAGGTTTGAAAAAAAGATAATCCTGAGAGTAGTAAACTTGAAATAGCTCATGGAAAAGCTTTTAAATATCAGTGAATCCTCTGAGAAATAAAATGGCAAAAATAGAAGATAATTCTCAAAAATGACAATAAATAATGGAATTAAAACTAGAAAACAGCACAACTGGAAAAAAAAAGTTTTAAGATGCCTATAAATGAAGATAACGGAATTAGGGGACAGTATTCTATGACATAACTCAAAAATTAATCTTCCTGAAATAGTCTGAATGCCATATTTTAGGAAATCATATAAAGATATCTAGATATATGAAAAACAGAAGGAAAATACAAAATTGATAGCAGCCATGGGATATCTTCAGCGAGGGGCCTCAAACTTAACTCTCTCATAACTTGGTATAATTAAAAACATATTTAATTTGGAATCAGAGGATCAGGATTTAAATCCTGGTTCTGCCACTAATTATTCATGTGAGCTCGGGCAAGTCACAACATCTGGGTTTCCATTTTCATATCCATAAATTGAAAGGGTTAGTCTAGATGAACTTTAAGGTTTCTTTCAACTCTAGACTTGTTATTCTGGCTGTGAAATTCCAGACAATCAGAGACAATAATGGCATTTTTCTAGCAGTTAGGAATAAGCAAGTCATAGATACAAAAGCATTAATTTGAATCATATAGGACTTCTAATTGAAGTATGAAAAAGGAAGGTTTGGAATGTATTATATCAAAAATAATTGGGAAACAACTATTAGACCCAATATTTCTGATCCAGCAAAAAGAAGCATATTTCTTCATAAAAAAAAGTTGGTGTGTTTTGTTTTTGTTTTGTCTTTTTAACACAACCAAAGAATTTCAGTTCCCTATAGAAATTAAAACAAAGAAAGAAATGAATAAAAGCTTAATCCTGGGCAAGGCTTGTAACCATGAAGTAAACCTGTAGCAATATATACAAGGCTTTTAAGTCAGGAATGATCAATAAATGACTCCTAGTGTGTGCCATATGACTACTGTTTCTTTGAATTCTAACCTTTTAATAGAAACATCAAGGAAAATATGGAGAAATAAAATTCATAGAATGAAAACAGACAGGTCATTCGCTTTGAGGAGAAAAAGGATGGAAGGAGTAGGAGAGAATATATCAAATTTTAATATCACAGATGAAAAATAAAAAAAAATACAAAAGTAGGAGTAAGGTGATTATTAAGCTACACTCCCATCTGGAAGAGGAGAATAGTTAAGAAAGTTTTGAAAAGATTATAATAATAAAAATAGAATCTCAAAGTCTATATTTGGTGTGGGTAGTGAGGAGATAGAATGTGTAAATATGGCTGTGTTTTGCTCACACAGCAGATAAAATAGGATTGGATACAAATGAAGCAAAATTTACCATACATTGATTCTAAAAAGGCAACAGTTGCAGACATTATTTTGGATAAGGCAGAAGTCAAAATAATTAGCTTCGAGACAGAGAAAATAATTTCTCTCTAAAGGCAACATAGACAAAAAAGTGACATCAGTGTTAAGTTGACATAGTTCATATACACTTAAAGGAAGTTAATTGAAGTGCAAAAAAGACCTATATAGTAAAGTATTAGAAGTAGGAGAGCTTATGATTTACTTTGAGAAGTTGAAAATTCTAATAGAAAGACAAGAAGGTATTTATTAATTTGAAACAAATATTTCTAAAATTAAATTTGATAGACTTATGGAAAAAACTGAAATGGGAATCTTAGAGAGTATATTAATTTGGAAGCTACACATAGTATTTTTATAAAAATCAATCATACTCAGAGTCCTACAAAATTCCTTTTATAACACAAATATGGTGCTGGTATCTAAATCAGGAAAAGTCAAAGCATAGGAACAAATTATAGACCAATTTCCTTAATTAATATTGATGCAAAAAAATTAAATAAAATACTAGCAAGGAGATTACAGTTACATATCACCAAGATTACACAACTAAGACCAGGTGGCATTTATGCCAGAAATTCAGGACTGGTTCATTATTAGAAAAACAATCAGCATAATGGACCATATCAATAACAAAGCCAGCAGATATCATATAATTAACTCAATAAATGTAGAAAATGCTTTTGACAAAATGCAATACATATTTTTATTAAAAAAACACTAGGGAGCATAGAAATAAATTAATTAAAGTGATAAGTAATATTTATCTAAAAGCATCAACAAACGATATCTATAATGGAGGTAAGCTAGAAACTTTCTCAATAAGATCAGGGGAAAGCAAGAATTTCATTGTGACCACTATTATTCAATATTGTATTAGAAATGTTAGTTTTAGCAATAAAAGAAGAAAAAGAAATTTAAAAAAATTAGAATTATCAATGAGGACATAAAGCTAGCATATGATATGCTGGTATACTTAGAGAATCCCAGAGAATCAACTAAAAAACTAGTTGAAATAATTAACATTAGCAATAAACTGACAGAAATCATCAACTTTTCTATATATTACTAAAAAATGTTCTGCAGCAAGAGATAGAAAGAGAAATTCCTCTTAAAATAACTGTAGGCAATATAAGATACTTGTGAATCTATTTGCCAAGACAAACCCAGGAACTGCATGAACACAATTCTAAAAAACTTTTCATACAAATAAGTCAGATATAAACAATTGGAAAAACATTAATTGCTCGTGGATAGAATGAGTTAATATAATAAAGATGATGATTCTACTTAAATTAGTTTACTTATTTAGTGTCATACCAATCAAATCACCAAAAAATTATTTCAAAGAGCTGGTAACAATAATAACAAAATTTATCTAGAAGAACGAAAGATCAAGAGCATTAAGAGAATTAATGGAAACAAATGTGAAAGATGGTAACCTGGTGGTACCAGATCTCAAACTGTATTAAAAAATAGTAATCATCAAAACTATTTGGTACTGGCTAAGCAATAGAGTAGTGGATCAGTGGAATTGATTAGTATAAGAGACACTATTGTAAATGATCAGAATAATTTAGTGCTTGATGAACTCACACACATCAGATTCTAGAATAAGAATACACTATTTGATTAAAAACTACAATTGAATTTAGTTGAAGGAAGCAAAGGGTTGGGCAGAGGTAAGGAGGGATTGCAGTCCAAGCATGAAGGACAACGGTTCAAAGAGATACCAAGGGGAAAAGCAAATAAACCCCTTTGGCTAGACAATTGAATGCTCAGTGCTAAATACAGAGAGACCAGTTAGGAGACCTTAAAATACTAAAGTTGAAGGGTAATGAGGATCTGAACAAGGCTAATAGTCATGCTAATGGAAAGGATGAGAAAGGTATAAGAAATGATCAGCAAATAGAAATCAATGTCATGGTGACCATTGAATATGGGAGGTAAGAGAGAGTGAAACTCAAATGATTTCCAGATTATGACTTGGTTAATAGAAAAATGGTTGTACTCTTAACAGAAATAGAGGAGTTTTTAAAAAGAAAGAAAGAAAAAAAATAGGGAAGTTAGAAGGAAAAGTAAGTTCTGGTCTAAACATGCTACATTTTACCCACATCTAGGTAGGGATATCCAGAAGGCAGCTGATACAAATTTGAAGCTCAGGTGAGATGTGGGGACTGTGTATGCAGAGGTGAAAGTCTTCTGCATAGAGAAAATAGTTGAATACATGGGAGCTAAAAAGATCCCCAAAAGAGAAAAAGCATGTAGAGAAAAAATGAAGAGTTGGGGGGGGAACAGGGGGTGAGGGCAGAAAGTATTGCACAAAGATAATAAAATGAGAGGATACAAATAGAGAGGTTGATCTTGGCCAATGGAATGATTACTTCTTCATCAGATCCTGGAACAAGAGAGAAGAGAATGGAAGATGATGTCAACAGTTTTTGAGATGTAGAGTAGGGTTGAAGAAGAATTTCATAATGAATTGTCTATTTTCTCAGGTCACATGTATTCTTCATTTGAGAAGCTAAAGAAATAATATAGTATTGGAGGTTTAAGGAGAGAAATTTTGGAATAGTTTCAGTTGAAAGTGTGATAGAGAATCAATTAAGAAAAAAAGGGAATACTACTTTGTTGCAATGAGGGCTTGGTTAAAATTAGGTAAAATTAAGGGACTTCCTCCAGCACCATCTACCAATAATTATAACACTTTATATTTTTCCATGTGTATGTATTGGGTGTTTAAGGAAGACTAGCATTTTTGGTTCAAGAATTTGCTGAGTCTTTTTCAGAGCCGCTCATCCATCCTTTTATTTTGAATTAATGTGTCCCCTATCTGGTAAAATTTGAGTGGGTACTTACTGACAGAATGCCATAAAATTGGAGTAATTTTTTTTGGGGGGGCAAAGTAAAAGAGATGTAGCTAGGGGCTATATATATATATGCATATATATATATATTCATATATCTATATTTTCAGGGTTTATAGAATATTCAAGAAGGACTAGTAGCTCTAATGTGAGAGTTTATTGAGCACTTTTTGGTGCTCACCTTCACCCAACTCTCACCTGGGGCTCCAAGAAGCTATAGCATATGCAACAGTTGCAACCTAGTAAAACCTTCTCAGCAGACAAGCTGACAACCAAAAGACCTCAAACTTGTCAGTGAGTTAGGGGGATGTCTATCCCAACCATGAATATTTTGCCTGGGAGAATGGGGTGGGGAACAGTTTCATCCAGTAGCCACAGAAAAGGCTGAAGCAGGTGCTGTGAAGCATTTAGAGCCCCCCAATGCCTGATTGAAATTGAAGATGGTAAGGTCATCCACCACATCCTAGGCCAGTCATCCTGACTTTTTTATTGGCACTGGACTTTGAGGATTCTGGAAGAGAAAGTGAAGCGGGGCAGCTAGGTGGTGCAGTGGATAGAGCACCAGCCTTGAAGTCAGGAGGACCTGAGTTCAAATCTGATCTCAGATACTTCCTAGCTGTGTGACCCTGGGCAAGTCACTTAACCCCAATTGCCTCAGCAAAAAAAAAAAAAGAATGCAAAGCATTCTCAGTTGAGAAAGTGAAGCTGTTGTGCAACTTTTGCCCCACTTAGAATGAGTTATCACCCTATGATGTCATTAATTTTCTCTGAAATGAAAGAAAAACAAAAATGTGCTTATTTATATGTTTTACTATTTTTCTTGTTAAAACAACATTTTAAGAGGCTCTGCAGTAGTGAAAACAATGATTAATTACCTAATGAATGTCAGAACTGGAGTGCTTAAAATGCTAGGTTAATATCAATTATAATTGCTGTGACATCAGGGACATCAGAGAAAAATTACTAGATTAAGAAAACTTCATAAGGGACTTGAACTGAGCATAGAAGGATGGGTAAGGGCTGGTTAAGTGGAGAGGAAAAGGCACAACATCCTGGTTTGGCAGAATAAGGGGAGTGGAAAAAATACAAAAGTATAAAATAATTTTTTGGTTTGGAGTTTTAAGTGGGAAAAACAGGCAGAATAAATTGACAAACTAGTGGAACAGAAAGTAGATTTGGGGGGGGGGCGTGATGATGAGAATGAGAGAGATGCCTGGGAAAGTAGGCTGGGGATAGATCATTGAGGATGATAATGTTAACATAGTCCTAGGCATTAGACAAATCATATAGGGCCTGACTCCAGAAACTTAACTTAATGAAATAACATAAAAAATATTCATCCCAAGTACTACTTCCTAGAAGTATCTATTTCATGCTTAAGGGAAGATATGAAATATCTATGACTTCTTTTCCAAAATATTTATTATACATCTTATAGTTTTATTTTTTGGGGGGAATATTTATTAAATACTCTGAGTTCCCTGAATAAGTACTATTAAATAGTTTTTCAGAATGCAAAAATTATAATCAGATAATAAAATGGAAATGATAATACTAGCAATTTTGTTGTAATTCAATTGTTACAGTCATGTCTGATTCTTCAGGACTCCATTTGGATTTTATTGATAGAGATACTGGAGTGGTTTGCCATTTTCTTCTCTAAATCATTTTACAGAAGAGGAAACTGAAGCAAATGTGGTTAAATGACTTGCTCAGGGTCACAGTAAATGTCTGAGGCTATATGTGAACTCACAGAGATGATCTTCCTGACTTCAGGTCTGGTACTCTATTTACTCTACTACCACGCTTCCCTAATATTAGCAATAGTGGTGGTGAATAAGCCAGTAATTTAGTAAAAGTATGGAATCTGATGCAAGAATGGTCTGAAAACTTGAAAGTATCCTTGAGGTTCTCGGAAGTTCCTGTTGAATTCTCTTAGTTCCTTATTACTAATTTGGAATTAAAACAACATAATGACAAAATACCTTCTTTGTTCAAAGCTGCCAAGAGGAAATGAATTATTGTACTCATGGCATATCTGATATTTGTCACAGGATCCCTAACTTCAGTTTAGCATGATAATCCGAAAACAAAAAGGAAAAAAATAAGGGCCAGGTGGATTGGGTACAATTCTTGAGTCAGATTATAGCCAAGTTTTTGCTGTCTTTAGCAAGCTTTATTTTGGTGCCTAGGTGATTGGCTGCTAGATGTTGGCCAGTAGAGGGAAATTGCTGTGATGAAGTTTGGTTGGGCTGCTTAGCCTCAAAGGAAAGACTTTGATTCAGGAAAAGACAAGCTAACAATAAACTTGTATAGACCTTTATCTTTACAATATGAAAGAACTGATATGAAAAGGTTTTGTTGCCTTAATTACTCAAATGTACATTAAGCTTGTAAGGAAAATGGTACTGGAATTTTAAATACAGTATTATGTGAATCATTCATCTGTAGGAAGTAAGTTATTCAATAGAACATTAGAGTCCTTCACATATTGCAGCTAATTGACTAGTAGAATATATGATTCAGTCTATCATAGACTAATGTATTAGTTCATGTGAATGTAGTGGTAGGGGAGAAGACAGTACATAAGGAAGTTTATACATTATATGGGAATTTAAGCAGTAATATGATCTTAATACTCTATTCAACAGACTGATCCAGAAAGGTAAATAAAATAATTTGAATCAAAAAAAACCCAAAAAACTCAAATATAAGAAATCAGTTTAAAGTCATAAAAATGTAGAGGTCTGTGCATTTTCAAGGATCAAGTCAGGGAAGAGAGCTAACAAGAACCAAATATAGCATCATATACAGACAATTATATTTAGTGTCTAATAAGCCTCAACCACAGTTTAGAGGTTGGGCATGAGAATAGCAAGTAAAACTTCCCATAAACCCCCATTTCCAGCTCATAAATCATCATTCAAAAGTGGAGTCATGGGGGCCAGATGGAAAATAGACAGGATATTCATTACCTCAGCTCTCCCCAACTTCCCTCCAAATCAACACTAGATCAAGTCTCTGAATGGATTCTGGAGTGGCAGAACCCACAATATTCAGAGTATAATAATTTTCCAGCCTAAAATATCTTGGAAGGACTTCAGGAAAAGTGTACCTCAATTGGGGAGGGGGGGGGACACAGCTTAGTACAGGTGAGGTATGGAAGGTCCAACACAGGGAGACCTGGCCCAGGGGAATGGAGAGGGCTGGCACAGGAAGGCCTGATGTGGGGAATCTAGTGGAAGACTCTTAGTCAAAATACAGCAGTGTTGCCTACTGTGACCTAGTTCAGAAGGCCAGTGGATCAGCAGATTAGCTGTGAAACAACCAACACAATTACAGAAGGCAAACTGTGAACCCCCAACCCCAGCATAGCAGGCAGGACTTGGCCAACCCACCCAGTGCAATAGAAAAGCCTGCAGCACCGCTAGACCCAGCACAGTCACTGAGAAGCACCTATCACCCAGGTGAAGAAGCACCCTAAAAGCAGACCTCAACTTAGATAATTGAGCAAAAGTTCATAGAGAGCTACTATCATGCAAGATCAGAACACAAATTCAGAAGAGGACAGCAAAGGCAAAATGCCTTCCAGGTGAAGCATCAAAATCAGATATAAACTGGTCTCCAGCTCAAAAGCCCTCTTGGAAACATTCAAAAAGGATCTTAAAAGAGAGATAGAAAAAAAATGAGGAAAAGAAATGAGAGCTATATAGGAGAGTTATGATTGTTTGTAGAAAAAAGCCAACAATTTGACTGGAGAAAACAACTTCTAAAAAAAAAAAAAATTGGTGAAATGGGAAAAAAAAAAATACACAACTCCTTTAAGGGTATAATAGGCCAAATGGAAGGAAGGTTAAAAAAAAAAAGCTAACTGAAGAAAATAATTCATTAAATATTAGAATTAGACTAATGGAAGTGAATGGCTTAATGAGTCAAACAAAATTTTTAAAAATAGAAGAAAATGTAAAATACCTCATTGGAAAAACAACTAATCTTGAACGTAGATAAAGAAGATACTATCTAAGAATTGTTGGACTACTTGAAAGCTACTTTGTAAAAAAAAAAAAAAAAAAAAAAAAAGAGTTTGGACAAAATCTTTCAAGAAATCCAGGAAAACTTCCTTCATATCTTAGAACCAGGAGGTAAAATAGTCATTGAAAGAACCCATGAATCACTCCCTAAAAGAAATACCAAAATTAAAACTGAAAGGAATATAGTAACTAAATTCCAAAATTATCAGATTGAGGAAAAAATACTGCAAGCAGCCAGAAGGAAACAATTCAAATATCGAGGAGCCATAAGCAGGATTACTCAAGACCTAACAGTTTCCACAATGAAGTATCAAAAGGCCTGGAATATGATATTCAGAAGGGCAAAGGAGTTTGGACTACAAATAAAAATCAACTACCCAGCAAAATTAATTATCTTTCAGGGGAAAAGATGATCAGCCAATGAAATAGGGAATTTGCAATCATTTCTGATGAAAAGACCAGAGCTGAATAGAAAATTTGATCCTTAAATACAAGACTCAATAGAAGCATAAAAAGATAAAAAGGGAAGAAAAAAAACAAAACCTATGTGTGTTTAAGAGTTACAAAGCTTACATCCCTACATGGGAAGATGATAATGTAATTCTTGAGAATTGTACCTTTGTCAGGGCAGTTAGAAGGGGTAAACTTAGAAGGTGTTGTTATAAGTTGACTTTAAAGTGATGATATAAAAAAGAAATTGGGGTGGAAAAAGGATTGTATTAGGAGAAGAGAAAAGGGAAGGTAAAATGGAGTAAATTACATCACATTAAGAAGCACAAAAAAACTTATTACAATTGAGGGAAAGAAGAGAAGGAGATTAACATTGTTTGGATCTTAATCTCATCAGACCTGCTGAAAGAGGGAATAATATCCATACTTACTTTAGTATAAAAATTTGTCTCACCCTATAGGAAAGTAGGAGGTAAAAGAGAAAAGGAAAGGGAGGAGCTAATAGAAAAGAGGACAAAAGTAGATGGGGAAAGGGATAAGAAAGTGGGAAGGGGCTGAACAAAGACTGGGCAGATTGAGAGAGGTGGTAGTTAAAAGCAAAACACTGATAAAGAGGAAGTAAGATTACTTAACTCTGAATGTGAATGGGATGACCTCTCATAAATTAGAAGTAAATGATGGAATGGATTAAAAGTCAGAATCCTATAATATGTTGTTTACAAGAAATACTTTTGAAGCAGAGAGATGCATACAGAATAAAGGTAAAATATGGAGTAGAATATATTATACTTCATCTAAAATTTAAAAAAAAAAGCAAGAGTAAACAATCCTGATCAGTCCAAGCAAAAGCAAAAATATAACTAATTAAATGAGATAAGGAAGGAAATGACATTTTCTGAAGGGTACCATAGATAATGAAGTATCAATCTATCAATACTAAATATATGTGTGTGTGTACACACACACACACACACACACACACACACACACATATATATATATATATACATACCAAATGATATATCATCCAAATTTTTAGAGATGTTAAGTGAGTTGCAAGAAGAAATAGATAGCAAAACTATATTAATGGAGGATCTCATTCTCTCTATCAGAACTAGAAAAATCTAACCACAAAATAAACAAGAAACAAGAAGTTAAGAAAATGAATAGAATATTAGAAAGTTAGATATGATGAATCTTTTTTATATTTTTTTATTATTAATACTTTTTATTTGCAAAACATATGTATGGGTAATTCCTAAACATTAACCTTTACAAAGCTTTCTGTTACAAAATTTTCCCCCCCTACTCCCCACCCCTCCCCTAGATAGCAGGATATCCACTACATGATAATTATGTTAGAATACTTGAATCGAATATATGTATAGTTATTGCCACACATCATTTTTTTGTTCAGGAGAAATCGTATCTATAAGAGAGAATAATCTGATAAAGGAAATACAATGCAAGCAAACATCAATAGAGAACATGAAAATGTTATGTTGTGGTCCACATTTCACATCCCTCTCTCTGGGTGTATATGGCTTTCTTCACTGAACAATTGGAATTGGTTTGAAGCATTTCATTGTTGAAGAGAGTCATGTCCATTAGAACTGATCCTCATATAGTACTGTTGTTGCCATGTACAACGATCTCCTGGTTCTGCTCATCTCACTCAGCATCAGTTCATGCAAGTTTCTCCAGGCCTCTCTGAAATCGTCCTGTTGGTCGTTTCTTACAGAGCAATAATATTCCATAACATTCATATACCATAATTTATTCAGCCACTCTCCAATTGATGGGCATCAACTCAGTTTCCAGTTTCTAGCCACCACAAAAAGAGCTGCCACAAACATTCTTGCACATGTGGGGCCCTTTCCTTCTTTTATGATTTCTTTGGGATATAAGCCCAATAGAAACACTGCTGGGTCAAAGGGTATGCACAGTTTGATAACTTTTTGAGCATAGCCCCAAATTGCTCTCCAGAATGGTTGGATCTGTTCACAGCTCCACCAACAATGCATCAGTATCCCAGTCTTCCCACATCCCCTCCAACATTCATCGTTATCTTTTCCTGTCATTTTAGCCAATCTGACAGATGTGTAGTGGTACCTCAGAGTTGTCTTAATTTGCATTTCTCTGATCAATAGTGATTTGGAGCACCTTTTCATATGATTATAAATAGTTTTAATTTCATCATCTGAAAATTGTCTGTTCATATCCTTTGACCATTTATCAATTGGAGAATGGCTTGAATTTTTATAAATGTGAGACAATTCTCTATATATCTTAGAGGTGATATGATGAATCTTTGTGAAAATTGAATGGAAATAGAAAGGATTATATCTTTTCCTCAGTGGTACATGGCACATATGCAAAAATTGATTATGTATTAAGGCATTAAAAACCTCAAAATCAAACACAGAAAGGCAGAAATAGTAAATTCATTCTTTTCAGATCATGATGCATGCCCTGGAAAAATTGACCAAAAATTAATTGGAAACTAAATAATCTAATCCTAAAGAATGAGTTGGTCAAACAACAAGTCATAGAAACAATCAATAATTTTATCCAAGAGAATGACAATAATGAGAGAACATACCAAAAATTATGGGTTATAATCACAGCAGTTCTTAGGGGAATTTTTATATATCTAAATGCTTACATGAATAAAATCAAGAAAGAGAAGATCAATGAACTGGGCATGAAACTAAAAAATTTAGAAAAAAGAACAAATTAAAACCCCCCAATTAAATACTAAATTAGAAAATCTGAAAGTCAAAGGAGAGATCAATAAAATTGAAAGTAACAAAACTATTGAACTAATAAATAAAACTTGTTTTGTTTAGTAAAAAAAAAGTTAGTTTTAAGGTAAACAATCACAAAATAAATTAATCTTTGGCTAATTTGTTTAGAAAAAGGAAAGAAGAAAACAAAATTACCAGTATCAAAAATGAAAAGGGTGCACTTACCACCAATGAAGACAACATTAAAGCTATAATTAAGAGCTATTTTGCCCAATTGTATGCCAATGAATCCCATAATCCAAGTAAAATGGATGAATACTTACAAAGATATAGATTGCCCAAATTAACAGAGGAGGAAATAAATTACTTAAATCATTCCATTTTAGACAAAGAAATTGAATAAGACATTAATGAACTCCTAAGTAAAAATCTCCAAGGTCAGATGGATTTACAAGTGAATTCTACCAAACATTGAAAGAACATATACTACATATATATGTGCATATATATTATACTATATAATATTAATATTATTTTATTATTTTACATTTACATATATATACTATATAAATTATTCAGAGAAATTGGGGAAGAAGAGTCCTACCAAATTCCTTTTATGACACAGATATAGTGCTGATATCTAAATCAGAAAGGGTCAAAACAGAAAAAGAAAATTATAGAAAAATTTCCCTGATGAATATTGATGCAAAAATCTTAACTAAAATATTAGCAAAGAGATTTTAGCAATTTGTCATCAAGATGATATACCATAATCAAGTGAAATTCAAACCAGGAATACAGGACTGGTTCAAAATCAGGAAAATTATCAGCATAATTGATCATATCAATAACAGAAATCTTATGATTATCTCAATAGATGAAAGAATTTGAAAAAAAATACAGCATCCATTTCTATTAAAAATTCTAGAGAGGATAGGAATAAATGGAGTTTTCCTTAAAATGATAAGTAACATCTATGTAAACCAGCAGGAAGCATTATATGTAATGGGAATAAGCTAGAAGCATTCTCAAGAAGATCAAGTATGAAACAAGGTTGTTCATTATTACCAATATTATTCAATATTTTACTAGAAATGTTAGTTTTAGCAATGAGAAGAAAAAGAAACTGAAGGAATTAGAATAGGTAATGAGGAACTATCATTCTTTACAGATGATATGATGGTATAGTTAATTAACTGGAAAATGATTAAAAACAGTTAACAACTTTAGCGGCTGCAGGATATAAAATAAACTCATTTAATTATTGGCATTTCTATATGTTATCAACAATGCCCAGTAGCAAGAGATAGATAAATCTCATTTAAAATAAATGTAAATAATATAAAATAATTGGGACAAAGCCAGGAACTATATGAACACAATTATAAAATACTTTCTACACAAATAAAGTTAGATCTCAACAATTGGAGGAATATCATGGGTAGGCTGAGATAATATAATTAAGAAAAATTTCAATTCTACCTAAATTAATGTACTTATTCAGTGCCATACCAATCAAACTGCCAAGAAATTATAAAGATAAGAAAAAAAATAACAAAATTCATCTAGAAAAACAAAAAGCCAAGAATTTCAAGGGAATTAATGAAAAAAAAAATGCGAACAAAGATCACTTAGCTGTACCAGATCTAAAACTATATTATAAAGGAGCAGTCATTAGAACTATATGGTTCTGGCTAAGAAATAGAATCACAGATCAGTGGAATGAGTTAGGTTCATAAGACACAATAGTCAGTGACTATAGAAATCTAGTGTTTAATAATCTCAAAGATTCCAGCTTCTGGTATAAGAACTCACTATTTGACAAAAATTGTTGGGAAAATAGAAAACAGTATGGCAGAAACTAGGCATTGGCCAACATCTAACACTCTATGCCAAGATAAGGTTGAAAAGAATTTATAATTTAGACATAAAGGGTAATATTATAAGCATTTTAGGAGAATAAGGGATAGTTTACCTCTCAGACTTGTGGGGAAGGGAGGAATTTATAGCCAAAGAAGAACTAGAGAACATTATGAAATGCAAAATGGATAATGGAAATTAAATAAAAAGTTTTTGAACAAATAAACCAATGTAGCCAATTCCACAATTGATAAATGGTCAAAGGATGTGAACAGATAATTTTCAGATAAAAAAATTAAAGCTATTTCTAGTCATATAAAAAAAGCTACCATTGATTAGATAAATGCAAATTAAGACAGCTCTGAGGTACCACCTCACACTTCTCAGATCAGCTAAGATGACAGGAAAAGATAATGGTGAATGTTGGAAGATATGTAGAAAAACTGGGACACTGATACATTTTTGGTAGAATTTTGAAGTGGCCCAATCATTCTGAAACTATGCCCAAAGGTCTATCAAACTGCATTCCCTTTGATCCCACAATGTCTCTATTTTGTCTGTATCCCAAAGATCATAAAAGAGGGGAAAGGGCTCCACATGTGCAAAAGTGTTTGTAGCAGCCCTTTTTAAAGTGGCAAGGATCTGGAAATTGAGTGAATGCTCCTCAATTAGGGAATGTCTGAATAAGTTATGGTATTTGAATATAATTGAATACTATAATGCATAAGAAATGTTGAACAAGCTGATTATAGAAAGGCCTATGAAATGATGTTGATTGAAACAAGCAGAACCAGAAATACGTTGTACATAATAACAGCAAGAATGTGTGATGATCAACTATGAAGGACTGTATTTGAAATTCAAAACAGGAATATAGGACATTACAGGAACATCAGCCCTGACAGGATCTCCTATATTAGAGGGGGAGGAGGAAGGGAATAAGGATTTATATGGCACCTACTATGTGCAAAGCACTGTGCTAAGCACTTTTGAAAATATTATCTTATTAACACAAAAACCAAGGTAGGTAAGCGATATTATTATCCCCATTTTACAGTTGAATAAACTGATACAAACAAAACTTAAGTGACTTGACCACGATAACACAAAAAGTATGGCTTTAAGTATGATTTACCAACAGACTGCTATCCATAAACAAGACAAGTTTCATCACAGAGAAACTCATCACAAATTAGCAGGTCACTTGCAGATAAATTCTTGAATCTCAGCAATCCTTAAAGAGAAGAAAGATGCAAAATTCCCCTCAGCTTTGTGTGATCCTCTTGCATGCAGAAAGGTAGCAGATTGTTAGAAAGAAGGAAAAGAGTACTAAAAATCACAATTTTTAACATTTACAAATATTACTTTGCTTTTATCATTCTAAAACTATTGAGTAGAATATTTATTAACTTTTAGCATCCTCATGATATGTGAAGTCAGGAGAAATGGAAGGAGAGTTCACATTCTCTCTGGGAAGGTAAACAAAAAAGTTGGCTGAATTGGCTTATGTTTATCCAAAGGAAAGAGAAAATATCATTGCATGGGACAATTGGTCATCTCCTATTGCAGAGAGAAAAACATTTGAAAAAACTTCAATATGAACAAATTGAGAATTGTTGTAAGGAACTCAGTAGAATTTATTCTATTGAATAAATATATACTTTAATATCCAGTGACTTCAATGCAAAGGTTGGTACAAGGGAAGATGATAAAAAATATGTTTAAAAACATCATTCAGGAATAAGAAATGTATACTATTGAAGACTTGAAAATTGCAGTGAAGTTTCTTGACTATCTGTCATATAATTTTTCTTTTAAGAAATCTGGAGGTGGGGCAGCTAGGTGGTGCAGTGGATAGAGCACCAGCCCTCAAGTCAGGAGGACCTGAGTTCAAATCTGATCTCAGACACTTAATATGTTTTTTTTGTTTTTTTGTTTTTTTACCTATGTGACCCTGGGCAAGTCACTTAACCCCAATTGCCTTAGCAAGAAAAAAGAAAGAAAGAAAGAAAGAAAGAAAGAAAGAAAGAAAGAAAGAAAAAAAAAAGAGAAAAGAGAAAAAGAAAAAAAATCTGGAGACACTGATATGTAAAAATCTAAATAAAATAATTCTAAATATATAAAAAAAGAATATAATTATAAAGCCCAGAAATAATTAATCAAGTAGATGTCATCTCCAAATCTGTTATCTTTATAACCAGATTATGAATTTCTTGGAGCAAAAGTCAAAATTAATAGAAAATTAAAAGAAATAATAAAAATGAGAAGACAGCATACAAGTGAGATAACCTAATATATTTAAATGAGCTATTAAAGCTGGAAAATGGGAAATGAATAAAAGAATGGACATCAAAACAGATTGTCACCATTTCTTAGGGAGGTCTGATACATATAAATCACTACACACACACACACACACACACACACACACACACACAAGCTTAGAAATCACCCTAACCAGTAAATATTCAATCTTTTTGCAAAGGATAGAGATATAGGAGATAAGGGAAATATTAATTCAGAATATAAACTTATAAGATCTTATTCAATTTTTAAAAAGCTATTTTAAGCAGCATGATATATGAGATGCTTAATAAGGTGCTGGGAATGCAAATACAAATATGAAACAATCCCTGTAATCAGAAATTGACATTATTCTGAAAAACCTAAGAATATACTGGGGACCTTCCTCATGTATTTTAACCCAATTTACTTGACATAAATACGTTGTTCACCCTTCATTTTTTGAAAAAGATAGTGATGGCACAGTGTGATGTCTTGACTCATGCCATGAATTGGATTTAAGTGAGACAGAGTTGCACAAAGTTGTCAACCTTACTCTCTCTTTTAGAATCATCCAAATCCACAAAAGTCAGAATGGCTTAGGCTGCAGTAGATGGCCTGGGAGTCTTTGATGTCTAGCCAAGTTCTCAGAGGTCCAAAGCATACAACATAACAGAAACTTCTTTAGGTTCATGGACAGATTCCAATAATTGTAGAATTTCCCCACATACTTAATGGAGAATCTATTTATTTATTTGGGTTTTTTTGTTGTTGTCAAAAATCCTTTTTTTTTCTTCATATAATCTCATGCCCTTTGTAGCAAATTGCTTTCATTTGCCCATTCCAAAGAGGGAACTCTTCCCATTCTTAGGTCAACCATTTCCCTAACTCATCTATGGGTCTAAAGGCTGTCAATCAATCTCAATCTGGTTTATTCCATCTTCCAAGATGATTTTACTAGGGTGTGGTTGCTGTATATGCTACAGCTTCTTGGAGCCACAGGTGAGTTGGGTGAAGGTGAACATCAAAGGTAGATAAACAATGCTGATAGGGGCTCACTAAACCCTTACATCAGAGGTGCTAATCCTTTCTGAGTGCTCCATAAACTCTCATCATACTTATAATACTCCTAGGTATACCTCTCTTATACTGGAGACTCCAACTCCAGGTTTCTGGCACTCCATCAGTAAGTACTCACTCAAATTTTACCAGATGGAAGACACATTAGTTCAAAATAAAAGACATTTAATTAAACAGTAAAGCAAACTTGAAGACAAGAAAGGCATCTCTCTTCCTCATGCCTGGATTCTCCCATATGTTATCATACCATCAGCAGAAAAAAAAGAAAAACTTCCATAGAAAATATAAATGACCAAGGAACACATATGGAACTGCAAACTCATAAGGAACACTTGTAGCCAGGAAACATGGGAATGCCACAAATCTATCTAGCTGGCCCAGATTTTGGTGAAAATAGAAGAAAATGTACATGATGAATATTATCTAAAGAAAAGTATCATGTAGTCCATGGTTTTCCTGCCTACTTTCTCCCAGAATGAACTATAAACCAGGGATCAATTAATTTGCTTATGTTTATAGAGCAAAACTCTTCTGGGTTACTAAAGGGAGAGAGCTCGAAGGTTGCTAAGGTAGGGGAAGGCATGTGAAAATTCTCTGTTTTCCTGACTCATATGATCTTGACTGTGAAAGCAGAAGGGAAAAACCAGACTTGATATACATCACTGGTCTGTATTAATATTTGTAATTAGGAGGGGGAAAAGGCAGGTTTACAACTCCAGTTTTTCTACACACTGGGTTGATTAGGGTTTCACAAGTAAAGTAGCTTGGCTCCAGTTCCCCATAATTGTAATAAGCCCTGCAGCATGCCTCATGATGTCTGGCTCCTTTTTCTTAGAATTGAAAGTGTCCAACAGCTATATGTTCCTTTTTCCCATGAAGTCAAAGGATTCCTTTTCTTCCAGAGTTCTTTACACAATCATTGTGGGACCCCACATGTGAAAAGCTGGTCTTGTGTGAATAGGAGGATGCCAACTCAGCCCATGGGGTCCAAGAGCCCATAGGGAGCATGTGGCAGAGCCAAAAATAGAGTTTAAACCCCTGGCATTTAGTCTGCTGATCTAACCACCAGACCACATTTTCTCCTTTAATTTCTACTCTGCCCTCCCCATAATCATCAATACTTCGCTGTGTTTATAACACATGGCATGATTTAGAAAGCTGGGCATAAAAGGCTTTCATGGAGGAGTTAGTGACTTAAACTATTGTCACATCTGCATTTAAAAGTGAAGGTCTTTTGTGCCTCCTTTTCAGTCCACATCTACATGGGCTGAGAGTCTCTCACCAGGACTTCATGAGGATGAAGACTCTAAATTGAGGTGTCTCAGCAGCTAGGTACAGGGAAAGAAAGGCAACTAGATAGAGCAGTGGAGAGAGGGCCACAGCTGGAATCAGGAAGACCTAAATTCAAATATGGCCTTGGATACTTATTAGCTATGTGTGACCCTGGGCAAGTCACTTAATCCCTGCCTCAGACACTTACTACCTGTGTGACCCTGGACAAATCACTTAATCCCTACCTCAGACACTTACTACCTGTGTGACCTTGGGAAAGTCACTTAATCCCTGCCTCAGACTCTTACTACCTATGTCACCCTGGACAATTTACCTAATCCTATTTGACTCAAGTTTCCTCAAGTATAAAGTAAGTAGAGGGAAAAAATGACAAATTACTCTAGTATCTGTCAAAAAAACAAAAAACTCCAAATGGGGTCATGAAGAGACAGACATGACTAAACAATCACTAAAGGAAAAACAACAACAGAGATGTGCAGAAACACAGACTCTGCTGCTTACTATCAGTGTGACCTGGGAAGTTACTTTCTTCCTCTTTCTGGGCCTCAGACTTCCCACTTGTAAATTGAGGAGTTAGACTAGATGATCTTCACAATCCCTCCTAGATTTAAGCATATGCTTCTGTTAACCTAAAATTACAATTTTTTAAGTCAATAGCAATGCATTTTAGCATGTGGCCAAGAGTCTCACATCCGGGATTGTAATTCAACAACAATTTCATCAATGTCTTTGGAAAGGATGGAAATGACAAGCTAATTAAGTATGAAAAACAGAAAATTATGAATTTAATTTTGTCTTATAAAGTAAGCACTCTATAAGCTGAGTAACCTAATAAAATGGAAATGAATGAATAAATGAATGAAATAGCATTAAACATTATACTAAATTCTAGAGATAGTTCCTATCCTTAAGAAGAGTTCACATTCTAGTAAGAGGAAGCAACCCAGAGAGAAGGATCTAGCTTCAAGTCAGAAGGATGACTCAGTGACCACTACAATAGTTCTATAGTAGGGTATATGGCAATGCATCATCATTAGTGTCATTTACATTGATAAAATTGTATCCACTTCAAGTGTTAAAAAGATTTTAATGGAAAAGAACAGTTTTTGGTTTTTTTTGAATCTTCAGTAGTTATAGCTGCTGAGAAACTGGTTTTTATATGAATTGCTCTCAGGGTCTCCAGGTCTCAGATTGTAATCAGAGCTCTGGGGTTGGAGTATGGTTACTTGTGGGGTTCTTGGACTCAGGGTGTTAGACTATCCCCATCAGAATCTGAAGGGAGATGATGGTTGAGATGGTGGTGGTGGTTTGATTTGGACAGGAGCAAAGCCAATTACAGAAAATATTATTACCTTTATCACCGTGCAATTAATTACAATACAGTATTATGTGAACTTTTGTTTTTTATTGTACTTTTTATAAAATGTCATACTTTAAAATATGAAACATTCCACTCTGGGTTCATACCTCCAATTACATTAGGACTGGTGGTTCCCAGAGACATCTCTGTAAAGTCTTTTTAGGTTTCTAGTAGTAATTCCATGGGAAGCTGTTTTCTAAACAAGAGGTCAAAACCCCTAGTAATATGTTTCTCCTTTATAATCAGTCAACAGACAGTTCTTTACATTTATTCAAAAGGCATAGATACTGATTATACATGTGAAATAATAAAAAAAAATATTTCCACATTAGCCATGTTGCCCCCCCCAAAAAAAAATAAGCAAAAAAGAATGTTTCAATCCGCACTTAGAATTCATTACTACTCTCTCTAGAGGTAGTGTTGTTTTGAGTCCTTTGGAATTATCATGGATTATTGTCTTAATCACTTAATCAGAATAGTTGTCTTTCACAGTTTATCATCATTGCATTTCCATTATTGTATAAAATATATTCCTGGTTCTGTTCACTTCACTTTGTAGCAGTTCATATAAGTCTTCCCAGTACTGGATCTCCTGTCATTTCTTATAGTACAATCACATACTGCAATTTGTTAAACTATTCTTGCCACTACAAAGAGAGCTGTTCTAAATATTTTGTACACATAGATCGTTTTTCCTTTTCTTTTATATCTTTTATAAATCTAGTTGTGGTTTCAAATTGTTCTCTAAAATAGTTGGACTTCACCAATATAATAGTACACCTATTTTTCTACATCCCATCCAATAATTTTTCTATTTTGTTATGTTAGCCAATCTTATGATTGTGAGGTAATACCTCAAAGTCATTTCTCTAAACAATAATGATTTAGAGCGTTTTTTCATGTAACTATTGATTTCTTCTTTTGAAAACTATCTTTTTCCTTTGACTATTTATCAATTGTAGAAAGCTCTTATTTTTATACATTTGGCTCAGTTACCTATATATTTGATAATGCGAGGCTTTTATCAAAGAAAAATGTCCCTTTCCCCCAGTTTTCTGCTTTCAATTTCACATAATCAAAATCATCTATTTTTACTTTCTGTGATCTTATTGTTTTATCACAAATTCTTCCCTTATCCATAGAACTGACAGGTAATATTCTCCATGCTCCCTTAATTTAATCATGATATTGTCTATACTGATTCCAAATATGCCTTCCATGTTTTTGCATGCTCATGGGATTATATTGAGAAAAAAAATGGTTTTTGACAACAAAAAACAAATAAATAAATAGATTCTCCATGAAGTATGCAGGGAAATTCTACAATTATTGGAAGCTGTCCATGAACCTAAATAAGTTTCTGTTATGTTGTGTGAAGGACACCAGAAGGGGTATTCCCTTCAGGCGAGGGAAACAGGCTTGCAGATTCAGCTACCTGGGCTGCTACCTGTCTCTCTGATCAGGCACCTTTAATTCCCCAACTCCTACACTCTTTCATAGCTCCTAGGAACAAGTCCTTGCTAAAGAAAGCCCTTTCTCCTTCTGGGTGGTCTCAAACACCCTCAAACCAACTTCTAATCCCAGAGGCCAGTCAGTGGAAATTTCTCTTTGACCTAAACCAAGCTACTCACTGGGAAAAAATGTTCTCCAATCCCTTGTGAAACCTATTTTCACTGTTCACCAGCTGGGAGAAACAATTAAACAGATCTGCCAGGTCTGCCCAGTTAGTGCTCAAGTAAATTTTGAAAGGGGCCATCAAGAGGAAGAACAGGCAGATAGATTTTACCCATGTCCCCTCTCAGGGACTCTGAACTGCTTTTGGTTTTTGTTGACACCTTTACTAATTGGGTAAAAGCCTTCCCTTGTAAGACTGAAAAGACTCAGAGTTTTTTGCTAAAGAAGATTAAACTCATTTAAAATTAAATATTTATTATTTCCACTCTGTATATCATCTTCTCTACCCAAAGCTTAATACCTTTTAAACATTATGGTACTTGCACCCTAGATCATCTGAGCACTCCTTTCATTGCTCTCATTACCCTTACTCCTTTGAGGAGACAAAAGCAGGGATTTGGGGAAAATGTTCTTTGGTATTTACCAGCTGTTTGGATATGAGACATTTATGATAGCCTCGTCTATCCCCCCCAAATCTTCCTCTGGGTGGGGTTCCTGGTCACTGTCCCTAGTAACTCCCATACTAACTCCACTTTTAATTATTCTTTTTTTTTTTGCTATTTGGTCCCTCCATTTTTAACCTGCTTGTGAGATTTGTTTCCTCCAGACTTCAAGCTTATGAATTTCCAAATATTTGTTCAACTTGAATACCATCGGCTAACTGATTCTAACACTCAGTACCCCCTGGATGCTGCTGGGGCCCTCTTGCCTCCCCTACTCAGTCTGGACCCCACTAGGCAGGGCCAGTTCTTTGCCCCTTACCAGCATGAAGCAGCTCCAGAAGATGAGCTCTCTGTCCCTTTTTCCCCAAATGAATTTGGGGTACAAAGTGCTTGAGAAAAGAAAAATGATGGAGAATAGCATCTAGTGGAAATAGCAGTAAGGAGGTCCTCCTGACCTTGGGGTGCTTCTGTTCTAACAATCTGTTAATGATTCTAAAGTCTTTTGGCTTTAGAATCAGTGATCCTGAGGTTCCCCCCTCCCATCTTAGAGTGCTATTGTTCTAACAGTCTGTCAATGATTATAAAAGTCTTCTGGCCTAGGAATATAATAATATTTCTTCCCTTTGACTTTAGGTAAGATATATTAGGGATCCTGAGACCCTCTGACCTTAGAGAGTTATTGTTCTAATAATCTGCCTGTTAAAGATTCTAAAGTCTTCTGACCTTAGGATAGTCCTAGATCTGCTGGTCAGTGATAACTGAATTCCTGAGACCACTCCTTAGTTCTACCTCTAGGTCATAAAATTAACATATCAATAACATGAAGAACTGGAAAAATGGAAAAATAAATGTCTCCTAGCTTCAGGTTCTATGCTAAATTCTCTTAGAACTTAGCCAGCTTCAATCGATTATAATTTTAATAAACTTGGATATGAGTTCTAGTCTGCAAATTCTTCTGAGACACCTCCAACCCCAACCTTTTGGGATCCCTTCTGAACCTCAACACAACCATTTGTTGGTTCTGTCACTTCAGAATTGGATTTGAGGCATTATTTTAAAGTAATGTGGGAGAACTCAGCTATAATGCTTCCTCTACCTATTCTGCCATTTTGGATCTGCTAATCAGAGTCAAGAAACCTGATCTGTAAGTAGGGAGGGAGTAGGAGATGAGACAAGAACTCCCCAGAAACTTATTTTTGCACTACATTTTAAGTTAGAGAACCTGGATCCCAGTCTTATCACTGACTATCTGAGTAATTTTGAGCAAATCACATCTCCTTCTTCAGGTTCCAAGTCTGTAAAATGAAGGGGTTAGACAACATGGTCTCTAAGATCTCTTTTAGTTATAAACTTATGATCCTATTTTATTATCCATACATAT
The DNA here is from genome assembly GCA_023553655.1 of Myrmecobius fasciatus. NCBI lineage: Eukaryota > Metazoa > Chordata > Mammalia > Dasyuromorphia > Myrmecobiidae > Myrmecobius > Myrmecobius fasciatus. Next base: position 60,615 of record JAJPUD010006103.1, on the reverse strand, counting down.
AATGTAAAATCCTTGAGAGTGAGAATTGTCTTTCTTTTGTTTTTATGTACAAGGGCTGAGCACCTAGCACCAAGGATGCTGAATAAAATTGTGCTAATTGAATTTTCCTCCTAAATATGGAGTTCTGGTTTTTTGGGGAGCTTTTGTGTTGTTGCTGTTTTTTTTTTGTTGTTGTTGTTGTGGTTGTTTGGGTTTTTTTTGTTTGTTTGTTTTTTTAGGAAAAAGGAACTTAAGCACTGGGAAGAAAAGAATTCAACATGTAGGAAAAATTCCTTATTGGCAAGTAATGCTGATAACGGAAGGAACACCTAAAAATCCAACTATTTAACACCTTCATTAAGGCATTATCTTTTTGTTCTACCACCTCCCTTAAAAAATGAAAATGCCCCATCATCTCCCCTACTCTGAGACTGTGGCTGAAGCAGCCTGGGGATTTTCTGGTTGATTGGCTGCTCTGTGTTTGTCCTCCTCCATGGACTACATTCTATATTGACTTTTCCTTTCCTTAATGACTGAAATAGGTCACAGCAAATTTCCACCTGGGAAAAAGCAAAAACCATTTCATCATGGTGTCGTCACTGAAAGCCCTGGTAATTATTTGCTTATTAGGGTGTTTTCTGCAATAAAAGCCCCCAAGGGGTGGGCTTTTGTTCAGTCATTACCAACTCAGGCATTCCAGATTGGTGTTGCATTATCTGAATAATTGGGTCTTTGTTAACAAGTACAGGCCCCCTACTAGAAAGGGAAGAAAATCAAGACAAATCATCAGAAATGGCCCATGGCATTTTCCTACAGAGATCAACAACAATTACCAACCATTTGTTTCCAAGGGCAGGTTTTCTTCTTTCTCTTTCTCTCACCCACTCCACCCTCTCTCTCTCTTCCCTCTTTTTTATTAATCTAAAATCTAAAGCAAGGTACATTGATTTACAGGAAATTGCTCCCTTACACACTAATTCGTCATTTACAAATACTACTCCAGGAAGCCTGAGTGCCTAGCAGTTTCTGTTGTTTGAGCCAAGTAAGTCATCAACCATGTCAGTATCTGTTTATAAACATTTTCCCCTCAATTCTGGGATTCAAAGTTCACAAAAATATTTGTTTTAAGTCTTTTCAAATGAGTAGTGTAAAATTCAGTCAGTAGGGCTCTTTTCCAGGAGAACCTGTATTCATTTATTATATTTCTTAGAAAAACATCAGAGCAGCATAAAGAACCAATTAGGAGGTAGGACCATTTTCCTAGGAAATCGCCCCAGTTCTTTCCTTGGCAAATTGGAAAAGAACAAGTATTTTCCCATCTTTCCTTTCATGTGAGAGGTTTAAAAAGTCTTCAGAATTTTCCCAGTGCCATTCAGAGCTTACAGACAGCACCTTTTTATTCTCCATGTGTATTTATTTACAGGTTTTAAAATGTCCATGTGTCATGGAAGAAATGAGCCTTTGGTGACAGGTAGTAAAGTGTGTCCAAAAACCACTTTGCTAAGATGGAGCCAGTGCATTCTTGATTTAAGGGTGAAGTGCTCACTGAAGGAAACTCAGAACTTAAAGCATTGCCAGTCTTTGCTGTCAAACCTCACCACCACCAGTTCCAAACAGAAACCATTCTGCATTAAAGCCAAAACATTTTTCCATTTCTGTATCCTCTGATCCAAAGCCTCAGTGCTTTGGAAATTTTCATTTCTTTCTATTTGGTACAGGGGGCAAGGAAAGAAAAATATAGATGTGGTAGTCTTTTCTAATTAGTACAGGATGTATCTACCTGCATTACTGCAATCAGGTATTTGGTGTTATTTTTAAAAAAGAGCACTTAAACAGAAAAATGGTGGGGAGCAAGGGAACAGTCTTTCCAATCTTCCTCAGTGACTTTCCACTTCATCAAGAATAACAAATCCAAATATCAGAGTTTGAATAATCTACAGTGGCCTAGTGCCTGGTTGGGAGACACAAATTATATAACTGGTAGTGAGACTTGACAGAGCTTTGGAAATCTGTAAAAAGGAAAAATTACGGAGGGGAGATGAGACTTTTTTGGTCAAGGATCAAGACTAGTGATTTGGACATTTATCTTTGCCTCTGTGATCTGATCAGTTATTGAGATGGAAAGGAAAAGTTTTCCAGTTGGTGCTACCAATATTGGAAACTTCATTTTCATTCATAATACTTTGAGAAAAGAGTCAAACTTACTTCACTCTCAAATCAATAATTTACTCTTTTTGCTCCCACACACAAGTAACTTACAATATTGAAAAATTAATGAATAGTGAAGAGATAATATCCTTGCCATTTATTTGTTTGTTTAAGAAAAGTATTAAAAATGAAGCAGCAAGTCGTCAACAATCATTTATTATGCATCTGCTATGTGCCTGAGACTAGTTGAATTGACCTATCCTGCCACCAGTTCTTAAATACATGACATTAGAACTGGGTAGCCCAGTGGAAAGTCTTGTAATCAGGAAGACTAAAATTCCTGAGTTCAAATCTGGTCACAAACCCTTATTAATTATGTAACAATAGGCAAGGTGAGGTTTGACACTTTTCCTCAACTATAAAATGATATGAAGTAGGGAATGGCACCAGGAGGGATAAATACAACATAGATTTGGGAGAGTAATAAATTATAAAAGACTATTATATAAAAATAGCATAATAGAAATTCAGTTCACAACATGGAGCAACCATGACAAGACATCTATCACAGGTACAAAGGAGTGCCATAAATTATGTGAATTAACATACTGGAGTTAGCAAGGAAAGGGGATTTAACAATTAACAAGGGGAAAAACAAGTTCCACAGTAGAAGTCACAATTAACCAGAAATAGCATGCCATGAAAGGAAATATGCCATGAGGTAGGAGTATACCACTGGCTGGCAGGCTAATCTTCAAAGGGATTCAGTCCCCTAAAAGAGTTAGCTATAACAAGGAGAAAGATATCATGAGGCAATGGGGAAGGGGATGAGAAGACATCCAGAAGCAGGGTGCCATGACTGGTTAACTGATCTTTTACAAGGAAAATATAATCTTGGGGGTGTGACATCATAAATTCACGTTTGGATTGGATAAGTAAAGTGGGGTTTCTAAAGACTTCCACCTGGAGTAGGACTGTAATTGAAAGTCTACTTAAACAAAAGACTTTTTTAAGAACAAAAGGTTTGCTTAAGGCTGAGATTAGTGCTCTTCCTACTTACTCAAGGGAATATTATAATCCTATCACTGCTTCTAGCTTTCTCAGTTAATGGCCATCTCACTATCCAGGACCTCATCACCACTAGCAGAAAACACTATTTTTCTATCTTTTTCTAATCTCCTTTCATTTTCTTTTGACATCTGAACCAATTCTGTCAATATTTTCTCTTAAAATATAGTTTTAGGATATGAGGTTATCTTTGGAATGAATTCCAAATACCTTACTTTCTAATTTCCATATATCAACAGCCCCTTCCATACATACCCTTTAATTATTTCGCATTTCCTATATCATGTCAAATTCCTCTTAAAATCACTTTCTGTTTTCTCTCCACCCACTCCCTTGCTCCTTTGGGTCAGCATTATTTAATTTCACATTACCCAAATATACTAACTTGTCATCTCATCTCTCTTCACTTTAGCCTAAAATACCACCTGTTATTTATTATCCTTTTCAATCTTATTTTTTTCATTACTGAATCATTACTTTAACTTGGAAGAAGGTTATTTGCTATTTCCCATATTTTGCATGGGGAAGTGAGGACAACAAAGGAAGGAAGGAAACAAGCATTTTAAGTGCTTATTCTGAACTGGGCAGTTCACTAAATGATTTAAAATTTCTCAATTGATCTTCACATTAACTTAAGGAAGTAGGTGCTACAAGTGTCCTTATTTTACAATTGAAAATACTGCAGCAGACTGTGGTGTAGAGCCTCTCCCATGATCAAACAGTTAGTAAATGTCTGAGACTGTATTTAAACTCAATTCCTTCAGATTTCAGGCCTAGCATTTAATCTACTATTCAACTTGTTTTTTTTTTAATTTTTATTATTGCTTATTTTAAATTTAAATTCAAAACAATAATTAAAAAAAAACATTGTCATGTGTACAACAGAATATGAGGATTCAAAATATAAAGCGATTAATTTCCATTTCAAGAAAACTCATATAATATATAGTATGTATGGTGTTCAGAACTGTTCATCTTTTCTTGGGTTCCTTATAAGTTTTCTTTTGTTCTTTACTGTGAACATTTTACTTTATTCCTCTTTCCTATCCCCTTCATCACTTTAGAAGGCTACAGTTAAGCATGGAGATATATACATATATGTATATGTGTGTGTGTATGTGTGTGTGGGTGCATGTGTATACATACATATTGTTTCTAAATCCACCAGCCCTATACCACAGCAATATTCCAACTTTATTAATTATTTTAATTAGTCTAAAATAATAGTGATTGATGTAGTTGACAAAAAGCATAGTTTCCCTATTTATCTTCTGATTAAATTATTCTAGCTTTAATTTTGTCTGAGATCACCATTGCCAACTCTGCTTTTTTATTTTTACATAATTAATTCTATTCCTGATCTTTATTTTATGTATCTCATTTTTAATCATATTTCCTGAAAGCAACATATTATGAATTCAAATTTTTAATCTATTATCAGTTTCCATTTTATGGGTGAATTCATCCAATTCACATTCTAAGCCTATAATTACTTATTGTTTATTTTCCATCTTCCTATTTGCCTCTCTAGACTTCTTACCCTATTCCTATCCCTCCTCATTTCTCTTTTTTTGATTTTAACCACTATCTTGCTCTCCTATTATGTAAGAAATTCCCCTCCAAAAATATCTCCCTCTCCCTATCCCCTAGTCTTTTGTTTCTATCTGAATTTAGACTTTTATACTCCTCCAGATATATATATATATATATATATATATATATATATATATATATATATAGTTTTCTTTGTCCTCTTCCCATTAATCTATACTCATTTCTATATGTCCCTTATTCTATTCCCTCATCCTCTTATTTCTTTATAATTTTGGAAGACTTTTATTCCCTTCTAAATATACATGTTCCTTCTTTAACCCATTCCTGATGACAGAATTCCAAAACTGCTAGCCTTCCTCCTCCATCAAATTCCACTATATTAGTTCTTCTTATTGCACTTCATTTATATTAGATAATTGCTTTTTTTTTTTTTTGCCTTTTTTACATGGTTTTGCTTTTTAGAATCACATAATACTCAGCTCCACTTCAACCTTTCTTTAGAATCACCCAATTATCAATGATAATCTTAAACATCCAGTTTACATTTCCACATATAAAAAGTAGACAATTTATCCTTATTGAGTCCCTTGTATTAGTCTTTGATGATTATCTTATATTTCTCTTGGATCCTATATATCAAATTTTCTATGAAGTTCATTTTTTTTTGCAACAAAATCCTGAAAGTCTGGCCATTCACTGAAATCTCCCCTTACCCCCAAGTCCCCCAAATTATGCCAAATTTTACTGGGTATGATATTTTTTTTTTTTTGCTGCAGCCCCGATTCTTTTGATCTTTAATATGTAGTGTTCCAAGACCTGTGGACTCTATGTCTTTTGTAATTCTAATTGTTTATTTTCTTGTTGCTCATAATATTTTCTCCTTAAACTGGGTGTTTCAGAATTTTGGTTATAATCTTCCTCCTAGAATCTCTTTCAGACAGTGATTTGTGTGACTTTTTAATTTCTACTTTCCCCTCTTTTTCTAACACTGCAGGACTTTAATTATTTCTTGTATGGTTTTATCAAGTTTCTTTTTTTGACCATAGTTTTCAGATAGTCTCTCTTCTTGATCTTTTCTTCAGATCAGTTGTTTTTCTTATGAGGTGTTTCATATTCTCTTCTATTTTTTCATTCTTTATATTTTGTTTTATTATTTCCTGGTCTAATAACTTTACTGGCTTCCCCTTGCCCAATTCTAATTTTTGAGAACTCATTTTCTTCCTTAAGATTCTAGATCTCCTTTTCCAATTGGTTGATTTTCTTTTCATAATCTAGTTTTTTCTCCTAAATTTCTTTTTATTTGTAAAGACTTTTTTGAGTTTTATGAATTTGGGGGGGGGGGCAGGTTACTATCTGACATGACTTTTTGGAGTAGAAGAGACTTTTTTTTTTGGTTTCAATATTCTGCTGTGAAGACTAACCCTAGTCTCCTCTATTCTCATATTAACTGTCTAGGGTTGTATTCTTTCTTCTTTGCCTGCTTATTTTTTTATTTGTTTGTTTTATTTATAGCAGCTTATTATAATCACCTCTAGTCCTGAACTGTAGGGAATGGTGCCTCTGGTCTTTTTCCACTGTTATTTTTTTAGCTTTTTCCTAGACCCATTCTCTACATTCCTTTCCTTCTTTAAGCCTCAGCTAACTTTTACCCCTCACCCCCTGAACACTGTGCTAGAAATGTTCTTACTTCCTAAGAACCTTCTAGTAACTATAACCTTCAGTTCTCTCCTCTGGTTTGAACCTAAATCAAGAATTCAGAATCCCTGTAAATTCCCACAGCCAGCAGCTTCCCACCCCATCACTTCTGTACTCATTGGATGTGGGCTAGGGTTGTGCACTTCTTGGCCAGGGCCCCATCTGGATAGCATATCTGGGCCTGGTGTCCTTCATCAGCAAAGGTTCTCTCAAACTTCACCCTCTCAGAGGATTGACTCCTCAAACTGTCAGGGAGGTGAAAATTCCTGTGACTGAGGTCAAGGCTACTTCCCAAGCCAGCTAGCCCCAGGGCTCACTGCTTGCTGTCCCATTGGAGCTAACCTGGAGGTATTTACACTTGAGTCAGGTCAAACCTCCATCCTGGGATCTTTCTCCAGATGTTCTCCAGTTATTCCAGGAAGACCACTGTTTTGCTCCAACTCTTGTTTATTTTTGTTAGTCTACCTTCTCCCTGAAATGATATTTTGTCTTGTTTGTGGAGGAAATCTGGAAAGATACTTCACCATCTTTCCAAAAACTTCACAAAATCCAATTTGAAGAGACAGCATAGTACTGTGGAGCAGATGCTGGATTTGAAGTCAGTGATCTGGATTCTGTTTTCTCTTCTTGATCTCTTCTCTGGATCAGTTTTTTTTTTCCTTTTTTTAATGAAATGTTTCACATTCTCTTCTAGTAATAATAACAACTTCTATTAACAATAGTTACTCCTTGAAATCTTATGAGAAACTTTCCCTTTGACAACTCTAGCTCTTCTACTATCTACCTAAAAACACTATATCCTCAATTCCCTTTCCTTAGTTGCCTCTCCTTTGAATCAAAAATGGGTTTTACTTGGAGTTGCTCCTTAACTGGTCTAAAACACTTGCTGCTGAATGGCATCCTGACTTCTTATCTCCAACTTCCCTCCATGTTTCTCCCATCTCCAAGAGTTATTCCCTGGCCAGGGAATAATTTTTTTTTTACATGTATGTATGCTGCTTCTTCATTTAATCTTTCTGTCAATCAGGCAATAATAATCCATTTCAGGTAATAGCAGAAATTTTGACTGGGGCGATCAGCCTCTATTCATCAGTAGCTACAAGAGCCTGCTGGGATTTTGCTCAGAAATCAGTTCATTCAGATGTGACATGCTGATTGAGATAATGAGCTGCAAGATGAAAATTAAGGAAGAGTTGAGCCAATTCCACTTTATTCTCCCTTGGAAAAAAAAAACAAAGGAAAAAAGAACAGAATAGAAACTCTTTACAAATTCCTTGTTTAATTCCCCCCCCCCCAATCTGGGCTAAATCATGACTGGCCACAGGCTAATAACACATTTCTCCCAATTGTGGCTCTTATGCTAAAAACTATGTCGCTAGAAGAATGTAACTCGATTATGTCTTACATAATTTGCATCTTTAAAGCCTAAATGCCAACGGTTTTTCTCAAAATCTCTTATTTTATTCCTCACTACTCCTCCCTCCCTCTTCTTTCAAACCATCAACCTTAATGTCTGATTTTGTTTGGAGCAGTGATTTGTTTTGGGTTTCTAAGCCCTGGTTTTGGCACACAAACATGTGCCCCACTCTCCATTATTCTTTGTAGAACCCGGGAGGTATCCTTGCCATCTAATTGCATTGCCTCACCTGCAAAAGTGGCAGCATTTTTCACCTACACAATCCCAGACATATTCCCATGGTTCCCTCACCACAGCACAGAAGAGTGAATGGGAGATGGAAGAAAAGGAGGGTATGGAAGGCTTTCATTCTCAGAATCTAATATCTTTTAGGCAGAGAAACATAAGTAGAAATCCTATTTTTTTTTTGGCTTTATCATTCATACAATGCAGATGTTCAATTATGAGATTATAGGAGTGAAATCAAGGCTTCTGAAATGTATGAATGTATTGGTATGTGGATGTTAATAGGGAGAAAATCATTTCAGTAAATGGTTTCACAAAGCTATTTTATGAATTCAGATTGTGTTCATGAGATTTGTTTCTTTACACAGAGATGCCAAACTTTTCTTCATCTTTCATTGATTGTGTGGCTTGCTTACTAAATTAGGTTTTATCTTAAAAGGCAACTTTACATAAAAGTGTAGCTAAATCAGATATTACTATGCTTACTTCATAAATTCAATAAGTATATTTTGTGTTTTCTCTCAATACCATTGATATTGAGGAGGAAGGTAGAGGGTTGAAGGATATACTTTGCTCTGTGTCAATGGCCTAAAAGGAAACCATTCAAAATGAAAAGACTAATTCAAAATGGCAGAGTGAAGGAAACAAGGGAGCCAGGATCCTAGGAAGAAAAATGAGATAAAACACACACACACACAAGATAAGAAATAACCAGATTTTAAAATAAGCAAAGGATACTGATTTAGTTTTTAAAACTACTATGACATAATCAAATCATCAAGGACATTAGAAGGAATGGATATAGAAAAAGAAACCACACAAGATATCTTGAAAGATGTCTTGAAATATTTAGTTGATACTCATCCAAAGATATTTAGCAAGAATTAATAAGGAAAAGAAAAATTACAATATAAAAAATGAATTGGGGAGAAATAATAAAAAAATGTCTAATATGAATTGTGAAATGAAAATCCTTAAAATATTTTTGGAGCAACCATCTGAAAATGTAACTATAACAGAAAATGGAATTCCACAAGATGGGAAAGCTAGAAATATAGGCATAAAAAAACCACTCAATTATCCAAATTATTGAAAAACATAAAGAACTTAATGATAGTACCAGAAGATCAACCTTAATATCTGATTTTGTTTGCAGCAACAATTTGTATTAGGTTTCTGAGTCCTAGTTTTTTGGCACACAAATGTGACCCACTCTACATTGTTCTTTGCAGAACCCAGGAAGTATTCAGAAATTTTACAATTATTGTATTCCTGAACGTTTAGGAAGATGAAAGAATCAGAATTCTATATTTCAGGAATTTTTCTAAGAAAATCTCCTATAATTGGTAAAAAAAAAAAAAAAGATAATTGGCAAAATATAAATAGAATGCAAAAGAACTTGATGAAGAAGAAATCTTTTCCAAGATTTAATATTCTTAGATAACTTGGTTATATTGAACAATATGATAAAGAAAAAATACCATCTAGAAGAACTGAAATATCACTTACCAAAGATCAAAAACTAGGACCATAGCTAACTTTTCAAAAATGATAAGGGGAAATAAAAAGCATTGGAAAATAATATATATAAAATTAAGACACAGGGACCAAGAGTTCCAAATCATGTACCCAGCATGACATCATATTCTAGGAAGGCAGGACATGAATGAGAAACAAAATGAGAAGATAGAATGATGCTATAAAAGTTCCAAACAAAAATTTTGATTTCCCCACTTGTGAAATCATAGAACATGTGCCATCTTAAATTTTAAAAATAAATGTCTGTCAAATGGAGATTTTAAAAAACCCAGTCATCCTAATATGTGTGTGCATGTGTGTGAAAGAGATATACCACTACTTCAAATTTCTATGCTTCTCTCCAATGTTTTTCTCATCTAGAACACATTTACTTCTTACCTTTTCCTGCATACATCTTACCTGTCCTTGAAAGGACATATAAGTCCTGCATACTTTGAATGAACTCTTTCTTGATTACTAGCCTTTGTTGACCTCTTCCTTCTCTGAACTCTTATATGATAGAATCGTAGCAACTTAAAACTAGATGGGAACTTATGGTAGAGCCCATTTAGTGCAAAGTTCTCTCTCTTGCTCTTGCTCTGTGGGTGTGTGTGCGTGTGTCTTTTAACAGACAAGAATAATGTATTTAAGTGACGTTAAATTATTTCTTCAAGGTCATGCAGTTGATATTGGAATTCAGGTTAGGTTTTTTTTTTAACTTATACCAGAACTATATCATATATTATACCATTCCTCAACAATGAAAAGAGTGATACTCAATTCCTTTTGCTAGAAATTCACTACAGATGGCCTAAGAAAACAAAAAGGTCTCTTCCAGAGAGTAAACTGTCTTGAAGAAATAATTGTTTCACAGAATTAAGATCTCAATTTTTAGTAACTTCCTAGTCATCAAAGTCATAAAAACTTAGTGACTGGAACTTGCCTGGAACTAGTTAGGTCTGATCCAAATCAATTACTCTTAATTACTTAGGAATTTGAATTAACTGATTCCCTTCATTTTCTCCTTCATTTCTTCTTTATTCCCTTCACCTCTAAAAGACCTATCCTAAAGTATTTGAAGGGTTATTAGAAACAAGAGGACAAAATTAGACTTGTTACTTTTAACTACAGAGTGAATACCTAGGATCAATGGTAGAAGTTGGAGAAAGTCAGATTTCAGCTTAATTTAAAGAAAAAAAACTTTTAAAAATTAGAGATGCCCAGAGGTGAAATGGGCTGATTTAGGAGGCAATTGCTTTTTCTTCGATTGAGCACTTCAACTGGAGGTCAGATAATCTTTATTTTCCGTTGAGATAATTGGAGAGGAGGACACTCATGTTACACTCAGGTATGGGTTAAATTAAGTAGCTTAAAGTTAGGTCCCTTCAAATTCTGAGATATTATGACTACTAACTTGATTCAACTACTCACTCTCTGGAATAATTTTTCACCTGAATGGGGACCTCTTCCCGAAGACCTTTATTTGATGTCAGTATGCTCCCTTTTAACATGGCTGAGTTTCTGATGTCTTGATCTACTTTTCAACCTCTACTTTAGGAGCCTTGTCACATTGAAGATGCCTCTACTCTTGTGGATTTTTTCTCCAATTGATGAGTTCTTTCCTAGAATCTCTATTTGATGAAGTACCTCATTCATAACCTAGCTCAGTTCCTAACATTTTCTCGATCAAGGTTTCTTAAACTTTTTCCACTCATCACTCCTTTTTGCCCAAGAAATTTTTATGGGGCTCCAGGTATATAGATGTATATAAAATAGATATACAAATCAAACATTTACTGATAATAAATCATAATTTCACAACTCCCACATTCAACTATGAGACCCCATATGAGATCATGAACCACAGTTTAAGAAGGTGGGCTCTACACTGCTTTATAGCCCCTTTCAACTCACTTTTATGTATTGTGTACTCTCATTGCAGGACAACTGGATGATTCAGTTAATAGGTTGCTGGTCCAGGAGTCAGGATGGACTGAGTTTAAACCTGACCTTAGACAATTACCAGCTATATGATCTGGGAAAGTCATTTAACCTCTGTTTGCCTTTATCCACAGGAAAAAGAAATGGCAAAACATTATAGTATCTTTGCCAAGAAAACTCCATGGACAGTATTGTCATGCAATGGCCCACCAGGTCATGAAGAGTCAGATATAACAACAGTCCCCATGAAGGTAAGCTCTTAGGTAGGTTTTTTTTTGGGGGGGGGGCATTGTTTTTGTTTTTGTTTTATTGTTTATTTGTTTGTAATTGTATTCCCAATGCTTGGTACAGTGCCTTATACATAATGTGTCTTAATAAATTATCTGTCTACTACCTATTTATCTATCTACTATCTTGTATCTATTGATTTATCTATCTGTCTGTCTTTCTGTTTCTGCTGTCATCCTTTACGTATGCAGTATTGCTCTTATTGCTATTAAGATCAAGTTCTTGCTTGTGATCCTCAAACCCAGCCACCATTAGTGTGATGACTATGCTCTGGGTCAATAGCCTGTTAACAAATGAGGACTGAATTGTGTATTGTCTTCTTTGATTTACTATTTTGTATATGCATTAATCATATTTTCCCAACTAGACTACAAGCTCTGTGTGGTCAGGAATAATATCTTAAACATTTTTAAAAATCTATCTTTTCACATTGTTGAATATATAACATAGTCAATAAGCATGAATTGTTTGGTTGAAGAAATTAGGAATGCATTAACATTAGGAGAATGGGAAAAGAAAATTTTAAAATGTAACTAAAATGTGTTTTAAAAGTTCTGAGATAAACAAAGGAAATGAAGCAATAAAGACACAAAGGAGTTTCAAACAGAGCTGGTCCAGGTTTTTACCAAGAACATAATTAGACTTTTGTCATCAAATTCTAAAGTCAGATGCGTTTCACTTGGTTTGATCTTTAACAAGCACAGCTTCTATTTGCAGCAGACTTTAATGTTTACATTGTTTTAGAGTTACATAGATAAAAAGAAACCCACACACTTAGAAAAAATTAAAGGATGTTTTCATTCCTTTTTGTATTCATTTTCTGAGTTCTGATAGAAAAGTCTCCATTTTCCCAAGGAGAGATGAGGACATGGATCTTTCAAGTACTTGGTTTTCCATTGTCTGTGTCAGCAATGTCATTGGCTTATATAGGGAAGCTAGCTGTAGTATCACTGACCCTAGGACTCTGAAGGTCAGAAGAGACTGATTTTGAAATATTATCTCTTAAACTATAAATATTTCAGCAAAGCAAATACATTGTTGTTTATGGCATGGTAGAGTAAGAGCACAGTGTATTTGGAAACATTTTTCCATTAACTTTTAAAACTGTTCATCACCTATATCAATGTTATATGAAATTTATACCCAAAATCTTTTAAGCATATTGCCATCAACAGAATCTATATTGATAATTAATCTTAATTGATAAGATAGCTTTCCTGTTTCTTTAGAAGTCGTTCTTATGCTAGCTAATCACTTGGTGAGACAAATGAAAACCCTGAGAGACAGAGACTCTGGGTAATTAATAATCAATTTATTAATTAGGCTAGTCAGTAGCCAATGAATTGGTCATCAGTGGTTTTTCTCAATAACCAAAGTTGTCAAGGAAGACACTGACATGTCTTAAATATCAGCTGAAGAGGAACTCCCCCTTAAGTGAAAATGATCAAGAGATAGTCAACTTGATCAGTGAACATTTAATGAGGTGAGTTAAAAATCTTCAGCTTCTGCTAAGAATGTAGCTTCATTATGAGACTCAGCAGTCTCAAGACATCTGGACATCTCTATCCAGACCTCTCTATTTTTCTCTTTTGTGAGCTGAGTTGCCCTAAACTCTAAAAGAGAGAACCAAGGACAAGAGCTTTCTTCTCCAGGATGGATTTTGTTTATCTCTAAACACAAATGAAGTTTCTCAGTTGCATGGAGTCCCTACCCAATTATCTAGCAGGTGATTTGAAGGTTAGGAACAAATCTCATCACTCAGCCATGCCCATAAGAGATTGACTGTTCTTTTCAAGAGATGGGATTTAATAGAAATAAGAGGAGAAAATGTGGATAACAAGATAACAATTAGTTATTAATAAAATAATATAATATTAATTTCTTTCACTTTTATTAAAAAAAGTTTTTTCTTCATCTAAACCCAAAATATATGAGGAATTTAAAATCTTCCTTTTAATCTTTCTATTTTCTGAGATCAAACACAATTCAACAGCAGGGAGAAAGAGAATACAATGAATTTATATATAGACTTCTCAAGGAACTTTATAGAGATCCAGGTGATGATATAAAGATTTTGGAAAGGTCACTGGACTTGGGTTCGAGTTTTGACTCTTGATATTTGCTATTTGTGTTAACTTAGATAAGTCATAGCACCAAAAATTCTGAAAGCTAGGAGTGACTCCAATGGTCATATAGCACATGAGCTATACCCTAAAAAGAATTTTTTATTCAGTAATATGGATCCAGCATTCCCTTGCAGACCTCCATGGAAAGCTTGCCACTATTTGCTGAGGTGGCTCATTGTACTTTTGAACTTTTCAAATTGCCTACAATGACATAGAATCTGCATCTATTCAGCCAATTGCTTTTGACTCTTCACTTTTGAACTCTTTTCACATGATAGCCTTTTGATATTGTACTTTAAATCTCATAAAGCTTCCAGATATCTTGTGAATTATTATTAAACCATACCTCCTTAACCTTGTAAAGTGAAGTTGCATTTTTAAAATCCAAGTGTAAATTTAATATTTGTTTTAAAATTAGTTTAATTAGCATATGATCAAGTACAGTAATACTTTGGTAATCATAGACAATTGCTTGTAGAAGGCACTATGAAGGGCCAAAATGATGATGATGAACAAATTTTTCACATAATGAGTACATCTCCAGTCCACAGCCTAACCATCCCTCCCTACCCAATTCTCCAAGGGGACTAGTAGAGATTCCAACTTGAAAACAAAGACCAGTCCAGCCCAGCCAGGCTCCTCCCTTTTTGACCTTACTCATCTTCTGAGAGAAACTGAGCCCTTTTTACTTTCCTCCCACCCCAAGAGATCCAAGCTTCCTTGGGAAGATGGGAGTACCCTAGATTGTGGAGGTAGAAATTATGGTCTTTCTCCCTCAGCTGCCCATAGTTCTGGTCTCCACACAGACTTCAGGGCTACCAGGACTCCTACCTCCTCTGCCCTGGGCTCCCTTCCCTTCTCCTTCTCCTGCTGCTACTCCTCCTGCTGAGCACGTGAGCCACTTTACACTCCTTCTAAGACTACAGGAACTGCCTTGTGACTTTTCCCACTTTGTGCACAACTCCAGCATGGAGGGCTCCAACCTGACAGTCCTGTACACTATGGTCTTTTCTGGGAAGGAACTGCCATGTTGGAGAGCAATAGCAGCAATGGTGGGAACTGGGCAGTATACCTGGCCAACCTCACATCCCTACTGCTCAGCTAAGACAACAACCAAGTGCTATGAGTGTGGAGCAAAGCATCAAATGCTAAAGCATTTTTTCTCCTTCAAATACATCAAATTCAGAATTCAATGAGTTTCAAAGCAGACAAATACTGAAGGTACCATTGTGTACACCTTTATAGCCTACACTTTTCTATTGAGCTTCATCTGTTTTTCACTTGGTCCACAATTTTATCCTGAAGGTCTCTGAATATGGATCCTATATCCAATGTGTTTACAATTCCCCTTAGATTTATATCATTTGGTGACATGAGTAGTATAAGCATCTTACCTATGCTTTCATCAAAGATTTTCATGACAATGATAAGTAGCTCAATTCCAAAGAGATTCTTGGGGTGCTCCACTATCAATCAATCAATCTGCATTTATTAAGTACTATTATATATATCTAGCACTATGGCAGGCATTGGAGATATAGACACAAAAAAATGAAACATCTTACTCTTGAGCTTAGATTCTAATGAAGGAGACATTGTCATGTAGGCATCTAGCCACTACCACCACCACCACCACACTTACCATTACTACTACTACCACTACTCTCATCATCATCATCATCATCATCATCCTCTTCATCACCATTACCATTATCATCAAGATTGTCAAGATCACACTTTGGGTGTAATTATGCAGGCATTTTTGAGTAAATTTCAAACCAAGCAGTGAAAGGACAATGTGACTATCACCTTCCTTCTTCTGGACATTACTCTTATTCATGTAACTAAAAATTACATTGGCTTTTTTGGGTACCACATTCCACTGTTGATTTATGTTAAGCTTACAATTCACTAAAATCCCCAGTTTTCTCTCTTTCAGAGGCACTACTATCTCACTCTGTCTCCTCTGTATTGCACTTGCAATTAGGTAATGCAATGGATAGCACCCTGGATCTGAAATCATGAAAATTTGAGTTGCATGGCACTTAAATTTCTGTTTCCTCATCTATAACATGGAGATAATAAAATTACATACCATATAGGGGTGTTGGAGGATAAAATGAGATATTTGTAAAGTGCTTTGCAAATCTTAAAACTCAATATAAATGCTAACTATTATTACTTCTTGTGAAGTTAATTTTCTGAAACCAGTTAATAATCATCTCTATTCAATTATATTTTATTAAATTCAGCCACATGTTCTGACTTGCTAAAATATTTTTGGGTCTTTATTTGATTATCAAATTGCGAATTATCCTTCCTAGCATTGTATCAACTGCAAATTTGATATGCATGTCAGTTATGCCTTTGTCCAAGTCATTGATGGTAATATTAAAAGACACAGGACTACTCCATTAAAGACTCTTCTAGACTGACATTGAATCATTCATTATTAATTTTTGGGTTTGGCAATTTGGCCAGTTCCAAATTCACCTAACTACATTATGATATAGCTTATATCTCTTCATTGTGCAATTAAGATAATCAGGAACGATTTGGTTACTTTGAGGAAATTAAGTTAAATTTAGTTAAATTGATTTAGTACTTTATTGTTTTTGAGGAATGAAAAAAAAATATTTGTCTTCACTGAAGTCAAGAATATGGAATTTAAGTTAATTGACCTATAGTTTTCTGAGTACTATCTTCTCAATATTTTGACAAAGATCAACAGCTCAGCAATTATCTGTCAGTTCCTTTTATATGGTAGGTTGTGGTTAATTTGCTTATATCTGGTGATTTGAACTCATCACGAGTTAATCAAATGATTATTATTTCCTTACTTACTAGTTTCTACTCAGTCATTTGGTTTTGTTCTTTCTAGTCTAATAATTATGAATTTACATATGTAAAGTACTTTGTAAACAGTACTACTGGTGCTGCTGCTGCTCCTTCTCCTCTTCCTCCTCCCACCACCATCATCATCCTTAGCAAAATCAGAAGCAAATGAAGAATTGAACAGTTTTGCCATTTTTTCATTCTCTATTACCATCATAATATTTACCTTGAATACAAATTGGTCCTATTACTTCTTGGCCTCACTTCTTCCCCCTAACAAAGTTTTCCTTTCCTTTCCAGTTTCAACTCATTCTGGACATCTCCACTCTATTTCTCCCCAGGTAAATTGTCCTTCATAGAATTAAATTTGATATTTTTAAATCTGGACACTCCCCAGTGTTGTCTTTCATTTCCCAGGAGTCCATTGTTCTGATTTAAAGTATATTCTGGAAAACCAACACTATACATTAACATCCTTTGTATGTTCACTTACTATTAAATTTTTTTTCTTTCCCAGTCCAGACAAGAAGTGCAGGGTTAATCTCACTACTGATCAGCTTAGAATCTTTGATGTGCTCTGCTTCTTTCTAGGACCACTGACCCCTTCTTAGACAACCTGGTGGCCCTCCTCTCCTAGAGGCTGACCAAATAATACAGACATTTAATTGTCATATCATTCAGAACTCCCAAACTCAAGAGAGCCTCAGCCTCTCAGGTATTAGGGATGACAGACAGGAACCACCAACCTCAGCTTGCTGGACATTTTTTAAAATCATAACATCAAGGAGATGCTGTGCCATGTAAATAAATTGGATTTGAGTGACAGAGGGCTGTGCAAGATCACCAGCATCACTTTCTCCTCTGGACCATCTGAGTCCAGTGACCAGAGATAACTTGGAATGGCTGGAGATGGCTCTCAGAAAAGTAGGCTGGTGCCTTACTGAAGAGTTTTAAATGTTTTGATGTCTAACAACTCAGAATGTCTGTCCTTGAGTCAATATCTATGCATTGTAATAACATCACTGATCCTCAGCTATTGGGGATAAAGGTTGAAGGAGGCCAAGCCATACAAAGGCTTTCCCCTCTCAAGAGCAATAGCAAGTATATTTACTGTCTTGAATGTAGTATTTCTCATATACCTTATTCAAACACTCTCACAGATCTCAGGACTCTCTTTTTGTCACCTATTTATATAATATGGGTACAAAGGGGACAATCTACCTGTTTATATAATATCTTGTTTGATAATGTATTTGAGCTCTTCTTCAATTTCTCCCTTCCTTCTGCCATCTTTTCTAGTTCTTCAGGCTGTACCAAGAATTCTCACTGACTATGCACATATTGACCTGACTTAAGAGGATCACAGAGAAGCAGTTTTCTAGAATTTTAGCAATATAAGAACACAACCACAACCCTTCCCAAACATTTTTTTTAAATTTATTTTTAACATACATTGCTTTATGACTCATGTTGGGAGAGAAAAATCAGAGCAAAATGAAAAAAAACATGAGAGATATAAAAAAGAAGCAAATATAGCACATGTTGATTTACATTCAGTCTCCTTAGTTCTTTTTCTGGATGTAGATGGTATTTTTCTATCCAAAGTTTATTGGGATTACTTTAGATCACTGAACCACTGAGAAGAACCAAGACTTTCATAGTTAATCATTGCACATTCTATCTGTTATTGTGTATAATGTATTCCTGGTTCTGCTTCTTTCATTCAGCATCAGTTCATGTAAATCTTTCCAGGTCTTCCTAAATTCAGTTTGTTTATCATTTTTTATGGAAAAATAAGATTCTATTACTTTCATATACTATAATTTTGTTTAGCCATTTCCCAATTGAGGGGCATCTACTCATTTTTCAATTCTTTGCTACCACAGAAAGAGTTACCATAAACAATTTTGCACATATGGATCCTTTTCCCTCCTTTATGTTTTCTTTAGGATACAGACTCAGTAATGGCACTGCCGGGTCAAATGCTAAGCACAATCTTATAACCCTTTGTGCACAGTTCCAGATTGTTCTCCAGAATGGTTGTATCATTTCACAACTCCACCAAAAAATGCATTAATGTCCCAGTTTTCCTACATCCTCTCCAACATTTATCATTATCCGATCATCTTAGCCAATCTCAGAGATGTGAGGTTGTACCTCAGAGTTGTTTTAATTTGTATTTCTCTAATCAATAGTGATTTAAAGCATTTTTAATAAGACTACAGATGGTTTTAATTTTATCATCTGAAAATTGTCTTTTCATATCCTCTGAACATTTATCAAGTGGGGAATGATTTATATTCTTTATATATTTTAGAAATGAGATCTTTATCAGAAATACTGGCTATAAAGGCTTTTTCCCCCCAGCTTTATACTTCCTTTTTAATTTTGTTTCTGTTGGTTTTGTTTGTACAAAACTTCTTTAATTTAATGTAATCAAAGTTGTCCATTTTACCTTTCATAATGTCCTCTACTTCTTCTTTGATCATAAATCCCTCCAGTCTCCAAAGATCTTATAGTTAAATTATCACTTGTTTTCCTAATTTGTTTATGGTATCCTTTATGCCCAAATCATGTATCCATTTTGACCTTATTTTGGTATGGGGTGTGAGATGTAGGTCTATGTCAATTTTTTGACATGTTATTTTTCAGTTCTCAGCAATTTTTGTCAAATAGTGAGTTCTTATTTCAGAAGCAGGAGTTTAGATATTAGATTGCTATAGGCTTTGATTATTCTGTCATGTGCATATAATCTATTTCACTGATCCATCACTCTGTTTCTTAGACAGCACCAAATGGGATTTGATGACAGCTGCTTTATAATAGAGTTTTAGGTTTTATACTGCTAAGCCACCATCCTTTGTATTTTTTTTTCATTAATTTCCTTGATATTCTTGATCTTTTGTTCTTCCAGATGAATTTTGCTATTATTTTTTCTAGTTCTATAAAATAATGTTTTGGTAGTTTGATTGGCATGGCATTGAACAAGTAAAACAATTTAAGCAGAATTGTCATTTTTATTATATTAGTTCGGCCCAGCCATGAATTGATGGTTTCCAATTATTTAGATCTAACTTTATTTGTGTGAGAAGTATTTTGTAACTGTGTTCATAAAATTCTTGGGTTTCTCTTGGCAGGTAAGCCCCAGCATTTTGTTTTGTCTACAGTAATTTTAAATGGAATTTCTCTTTCTATATCTTGCTGTTGTGCTTTGTAAATATGTAGAAATGATGATGATTTGTGTGGGTTTATTTTATATCCTGCAACTTTGCTAAAGCTATGAATTGTTTCCAGTAGGTTTTTGGATGATTTCCTAGGATTTTCTAAATATATCATCATATCATCTGCAAAGAATGATAGTTTTATTTCCTCATTGCCTATTCTAATTCCTTTAATTTCTTTTTCTTTTCTTATTCCGAAAAACAACATTTCTAGTGCAATGTTGAATGATAGAGGTGATAATGGGCATCCTTGTTTCAACCCTGTTTTTATTGGAAATGCATCTACCTTGTCTCCATTACAAATAATGCTTGCTGTAGGTTTTAGATACTGCTTATTATTTTATGGAAAGCTACCTTTTTTTCCATGCTCTCTAGGAATGGGTGTAATTTTGTCAAAAGCTTTTTATGCATCTATGGAGATTATCATATGATTTCTGTTGGTTTTGTTATTTATATGATCAATTATGGTAATAGTTTTCCTGATATCAAAGTGGCCCTGCATTCCAGGTATAAATCCCACTTGGTCATAGTGTATTATCCTGCTGATAATTGTTGTAATCTCTTTGCTAATATTTTACTTAAAATTTTTGCATCAAAATTCATCAGGGGGATTGATCTGTAATTTTCTTTTTCTGTTTTGGCTCTTCCTGTTTTAGGTATCAGCGCCATATTTCTGTCATAGAAGGAATTTGTCAGGACTTCTTTACCTATCTTTCCAAATAGTTTATATAGTATTTGAATTAATTGTTCTTTAAATGTTTGGTAGAATTCATTTGGGAATCCATCTGGCCCTAGACATTTTTTCTTAGGGAGTTAATTAATGACTTGTTCAATTTCTTTTTTCTAAAATGGGACTATTTAAGTAATTTATTTCCTCTTCTGTTAACCTGGGCATTTTATATTTTTGTAAATATTCATCTATTTCAGTTAGATTGTCAAACTTGCTGCCATACAGTTGGACAAAATAGCTTCTAATTATTGCTTTAATTTCATTGTTATTGGTAGTAAATTCATCCTTTTCATTTTTGATGCTGGGGAGTTAGTTTTTTTCTTTCTTTTTTCTCATCAAATTAGCCAAAAGTTTATTTATTTTGTTGATTTTTTCATACAACCAACTCTTAGTTTTCTTAGTTGTTTTCTTAGTTTCTCTCTTCTGAATTTCAGAATTTCTAATTTGGCATTTAATTGGGAGTTTTTAATTTGTTTTTTTTTTCTAGCTTTTTTTAGTTGCATCCCTAATTCATTGATCTCCTCTTTCTCTATTTCATTCATGTAGCTATTTAAAGATATCAAATTTCCCTTAAAA
This sequence comes from Myrmecobius fasciatus, assembly GCA_023553655.1. Lineage (NCBI taxonomy): Eukaryota > Metazoa > Chordata > Mammalia > Dasyuromorphia > Myrmecobiidae > Myrmecobius > Myrmecobius fasciatus. The sequence continues at coordinate 39,294 of JAJPUD010006103.1, read as the reverse complement.
ACTGCTTTGGCTGCATCCCATAGGTTTTGGTATGTTATCTCATTATTGTCATTTTCTTGAATGAAATTATGAATTGTTTCTGTTATTTGTTGTTTGAGCCTTTCATGCTTTAGAATTAGATTATTTAATTTCTAATTAGTTTTTAGTCTGTGTTTCTCTGGCCCTTTTTTGAATATACTTTTTATTGCATTGTGATTTGAAAAGGAAGCATTTAGTATTTCTGCCTTTTTGCATTTTATTGTGACGTTTTTATGCACTAATACAGTTAATTTTTGTGTAGGTGACTTGTACAGCCAAGAAAAAGGTGTATTCCTTTCTGTTCCTGTTCAGTTTTCTCCAGACATCTATCATATTTAGGTTTTCTAAAATTCTATTGAGCTCCCTAGTTTATTTCTTATTTATTTTGTGATTAGATTTGTCTGGTTCTGAGAGAGAAAGGCTAAAGTTCCTTACTATAACAGTTTTGCTTTCTATTTCTTCCTGTACTTGGCTTAAAATCTTCTATAGGAATATGTCTGATCCAGCATTAGATACATACAAATTTAGTAACATTATTAATTCATTGTTTATGGTTTATCAAGACATTTTCTTTTTTTTAATTTTTTTATTAAAACTTTTTATTTGCAAAACATATGTATGGGTAATTCTTCAACATTGACCCTTACAAAGCTTTCTGTTACAAATTCCCACCCCACCCCCCGCTCCCCACTACTCCCCTAGATGGCAGGAAATCCACTACATGTCAATTATGTTAAAATAAAATACTTATCAAGACATATTTTCTTTCCTTATCTCTTTTAATAAGATCTATTTTTACTTTTGCTTTACCTGAGATTAGAATTGCTACTCCTGCTTTATTTTTAACTTCAGCTGAAGCATAATAAACTCTGTTCCAGTCTTTTATCTTTACTTTGTATGTGTCTCTCTGTCTCAACTGTATCTCTTGTAAACAACATATTGTATAATTCTGCTTTTTAAGCCACTCTGCTATTTGCTTCCATTTTATGAGAGAGTTCATCCCATTCACACTCACAGTTATGATTACCAGCTCTATATTTGCCTCTATTCTATTTTCTCCCCTGGATATACTTTTGCTCTCTCTTTCCACTGTAGCCAGCCCACCCATTATCTCATCTCCTATCACTCCACCCCCTTCTTTTACTAGTGTTTTTTTTTTTAATCACCCCACCTACTATCTTATCTCCTACCATCCCTTTACCCTTCTCTTGTAATGTTTTTTAACCTACTCCATCCATTACTTTGTCTTCTATCCACCCTTCCCCTCTCCTCTTTTCCCTCTAGGGTTTCTGCTCTCTCTTCTATCCTGTTACTGCCTTTTCTTTTCCTCTTTCTCCTCCTATTTCTTTATAGGATTAGATAAATTTCTATACCCAACTGAATGATTACGTTATTCCCTCTTAGAGCCAAAACTGATGAGATCAAGCTTCAGACAATGCTCCATTCCCTTCTTTCCCTGGATTGTAATAGGTCTTTTGCACCTCTTCATGTAAATTAATTTTTCCATTTTACCTCCCCTTTCCTCTTTTTCCAGTACAGACCTTTTCCCAACCCTTAATGCCTTTTTCTTTGACATCATCACATCAAAGTCCATTCACAGCCACATCCTCAGTCCACAGACACCTTCTCTGCTCCAGTGACAGATACAGTTCTCAAGAGGTATAGATATTGGTTTCCCATCTAGGGATGTAAAGAATTTAACCTTTAAATAATAAATATTTTCCTCCTGTTTACCTTTCTATGCTTCTCTTGAATCCTGTGTTTGTAAATTAAATTTTCTGTTTAGTTCTGGGTTTTTTGATAGAAATGTTTGAAAGTCTCTTACTTCATCGAAACGCCATCTCTTCCCCTGACAGATGATGCTGAATCTGCCTGGGTAGTTAATTCTTGGCTGCAATCCTAGGTCTGCCTTCTGAAACATGGTATTCCAGGTCTCTCATCCTTTATTGTAGAACTTGCCAGAACCTGGGGATTCCTGAATTTAAATTGTTTTTGTCTGGCAGCTTGCAGTATTTTTTCTTTGGGATTGTAGTTTTGGAGTTTTGCAAAAATGTTATTTGGGATTTTCCTTGTGGGATCTTTTTCCAAAGGTGATCAATGGATTCTTTCAATCAGTATTTTCCCCTCTGTTTCTAGAATATTGGGGCAATTTTCCTTAATAATCTGTTGCAGATTGCTTTCTAAAGCTCTTTTTTTGGTCATGGCTTTCAGATAGACCAATAATTTTTAAGTTGTCTTTCTGGATCTATTTTCCAGGTCTGCTGTTTTGCCAGTGAGGTATTTCATATTTTCTTCTATTTTTTTCATTCTTTTTTAGTTCATTTGACTGATTCTTGCTATTTCACAAAGTCATTAGCTTCCACTTGCCCTGTTCTAGTTTTTAATGTGTGATTTTCTTCAGTTAGCTTTTGTATATCTTTTTCTATTTGGTTAATTCTACTGTTTAAGGAGCTGTTTTCTTCAGATAATCTTTTCCTCTTCTAAGCTGTTGATTCTCTCATGTATACCTCTCATTTCCTTTCTTATTTTTTTTTTCTACCTCTTTTATTTGCTTTTTAAAGTCTTTTATGAGCATTTTCAAGAAGCCTCTTTGGGCTTGAGACCAATTCATATCACTCTTTTGAGATTTCCTCTATGGACATTCTGTCCTCGTCTGAGTTTATGTTTTGATCTGCCCTGTCATCATAGCAGTTTCCTATGGTAAAGGCTCTTTTTTTGTTTCTTGCTCACTTTCTTTCCTTTTCTTTTGGTATTTCCTCTTTTTTTAACTTTTATGATCACATTCTGCTCCTGGGATAAAGGGGTGTTGTCCCAAGCTTTCCTCCTTTTTTAGAAAACAGTCTGGTTCCCCAGAGTTTGCCTTCTGAGTTGGGACTAAAAGCTGACCCACTGATTTGCTCCTCTACTGACCATTCTTGAGGGTCTTAGTTACTGCTTTGCTATGATTAAGGTCCTCTCATTGGTTTTCTGAGTCTATCTGAGCTGGACTAAACAGCCTTTTCACCTCAGTGAGATTGACCTTTCTTGAATTTATTCTAATCTATCTTGAGCCGGAGAGTGGTTTCTTTCTTCAAACTCTGTTCAGAGGATTGGTTTCACATGACTTTCAAGGGAAACTGGAAGAGTTTGAGCAGCTTCCTGATTTTACTCCACCATCTTGGTTCCAACCGTTTTATTAACCCTCGCAAACATGACCATGATCTGCATAGTAACTGAATAGCCTTCATTTCCTAAGTTCCAAAGATGTTTAATATTCCAGAAAACAAACAAACAAACAAACAATGTGTGTTACTGGTCAAGGGAGTTGAAACAACAAAAGAAAACTAAAGATTTGAAGATATTTAGCCTAGAGAAAAGAAGTCCAGGGTGAAGACTGGGAGGAAGGGATGAGAACTTCACTCCATATAAGAAATTTTTCAAACTCCCAAATTGGAATTCTTCCCAAGAAGAATTGGTATATATGCATGTATGTCTTATTTGACATGTTCAAAGTTTATTTTAGAAAGGATTTTGGTTCAGATATAAATTGAATCTGGTGACATTAAAGTTAAACCTGAGGTTCCAATATAGTGAAAAGAACAAAAGAACATTGAATCTGAACATGGCAAACATGGATTCAAGTTTTAGCAATGATTCTTCTTAGCTGTGACTAAGAAAGTTGCTCAATAAGCCTGAGCGTGAGTATCTTCATGAGAAAATGGGAATAATAACCCTTGATATAGAAATGTGACTGGTAGTTAGGTGCTATTGTGGATAGAGGAGTGGGGCTTGGACTCAGGAAGGCCTGAATTCCAATTCCGATCGAGAAACTTACTAGCTATGTGATCCTGGTATAGTCACTTAAATTCTGTTTGCTTAAATCCACTGGAGAAGGAAAACACTACTGATGTGTTATGGTCCACAGGGTCACAAAGAGTTGGACATAATGAACCACTCAACAGCAAATTACAAATTCTTATTCTATTCACTCAAGGACTGAGAGTCCCTTTCCTCAGTTCCTTGTTGCCAACTGTCTCCTCCTCTCCCCCCATTCTCAATTTCCAGGATCGTGTCTATTTTCACCCTTACCCATCTGGAAGACTTTATGTGTGTGACCAGCCTGTTAGGACAGAATAATAGGCATAGATAGAAGTTGTGCAAGTGATAAAAGAGAGCCCAGGAAGGTGGGCAGCTGCCCTGTCCATCCTAACCTTTCCATAGCTGCCAAAATTATCTTGATAAAGTACCATATCACTCCTTTGCTGAAAAGTCTTCTCTGGCTCCTGCGCTTCCGCTAGGACAAAGCACAAATTCTCTTCAGCTTAGCTCTTAAAACCTTTCACTGTTTGGCTCTAGCCCATTTCTTCAGGAGTGTGCACATTCCTCTTCCCACACTCTGTGCTATAGCCAGACCGGTCTACTTGCTGCTTCCTGAACTTGGCATCTGTTTCTTGCCTATGTGCATTTATACAACCGTTTTCATGTGCCTGGAATGCATTCCAACTGTTGAACTGAAAAGAGAGCTCAGCATCAGGTAAGGAGGTCCAATCTTAGTCTAGGATTCAAAAGCAGACTTGTCCCTAGAAAACTTCACTGGAGCTCAGGTACCAGCCAAGGAAATAAGAGAGTTAAGCACAAACAGATGGATTTACTTACTGAAATTTGGATGCAAAGCATGTGGCTTGATCAAGGAGAAAGAAGGCAAAAGTCCAGAAAATAGTCAAGATCTGAAATGAAAGGTCAGAGTAGGATTGGAAACAAAGTTAGTTCATTCTTTTTTATAGATATGCCCTGTTTTAATTCCCTCATATTCAGACCTCCATTTTGACTCAAACTTTGAATCTCACAGAGAAAATTGGAAGTAAGTGATTTTAGGTAAATATGGGGATAATATTGGAGGTTTTCACATCTAGATTTAAACATATAGTTGTTGTCACGTTCCACTTGTATAGAAAGGATATTTGAATTTTCAGAGATAATAAAGCAGAAGGTTATTTAGCTATGGATTGTAGTCTTCCAGGTGTGGACTTCTGCTGCTTGTTCACTACTTATCATTTCAACTTAGTAGAAATCAGGGCACCTTATTCTCCTCTGCTAATTTGTATCAACTCTGCCCCCTGCCTACAAATAGAACAGTTGGAAACTCTTAGCTTTGACACACAGAAGTCAGAAACCTTGAGACTCAGACAACAAAAAATAAAAAAAAATGAAAAGTCTGTACAGATACTATAAATAGTTGGGCTCATTGGGTGTTAGGCTCATCATAAATATTAGCAAAAGCATTCTAAAAATATTTCCTGCCAAATTCTTGAACCATTGGAGCATTGATTTTACAAAAACAAAACCATAACTACTATATGCTCAAGGATAGACTGTTGACAAGTCGAGATTTTCTATCAGAAAACTTTTTTGAAAAAAACAAATTCCCCCCATTTTTAGCTTTTGGCTGCCTTCCCTATCTTTGTTTGGGCTTCTTTATATCAATTAATATGTAACTATTTCTTCTATTTTCTTTCAAAATAATATGGGAATGAGGCTTTTGTGGACATGCTGACCAGGAGTTTTTGTTTATTTGAATATTATCTGAATAATACCCTGCTCCTTCAACAATTTAAATCATAGTACTATGAAGGTTGCCATCAGAATAATTGCATAAAACTATAAATTATTATGCAGAAAGGAAAAAACACAGCTTTATTATTTTTTAAATATATGGAAGAATTAGGCTACAGAAGTATCATGAAACTTGAGTAATATGAAATTATAGAGATATGTTTAGATGTCCATATATAATTCTATTGAACACTTTGTATTTATTAAAAGCAAAATTAGCTACAATTTATATAATGCTTTCAGGTTTGCAAAATAATTTACATATATTCTCTCATTTGATTCTCACAATTACCCTGGAACGCAAAAGTTATTATCACCATTTTACAAATGAGATAAATGAAGCATAGTTAAGTGATTTGCCTGTGCTCCTACAACTAATAAGTGTCTCAGGATTCAAATCCAAGTCTTTCTCATTCCAAGTCCAACATTCTATATATTACACTAAATACTAAAATGGTATGGGCAATGCCCTTTGACCTGCATAAATTGGATTTAAGTGAGGCAATTCTCATTGTTGTAAACCTGTGAGACCTGGATAGTATGCCAAGAGCCATGCCAGAAAATTGAACTACTTCCATTTGACTTGTTTTTAGGAAAATTCTGAAGTTCATCTGACAAGATAAAGTACCAGACACTAAGATCCTTTCTCAAGCTGAACTACTGAGCATTTAGACTCTATTGCAGAAAACACAACTCTGGTGGGCTGGACACATTAATTGAATGCCCAAAATATATTTGCCTAAAGAAAGACTAACATGGAGATCAAGAGAAGAGATACAAGATACTTTCCAGAATTTTGGAATCGATTATGTGACATGGGAGACACATGGGATTGCCCAGCATGGAATGCTGGCATCAAAATAAGTGCTATACTTTATGAAAAAGCAGAATTGGAGGTGCTAAAAAGAAATGTGAGATATGTAAATTTAGTTATCTTCCTCCCAAATGTTCATATAGGCTATTTGTGCCCAACTTGTGGTAGAGCCTTCTGAGCTTATATTGGTCTGATCACTGTATCTTGACCTCAATATAGTGATGCTATTTTGATCCCCTTTAAGCACAAAGGACAAACAAAACAAAACAATAAAAAACAAAAACAAAAACAAAAACAAAAACCCAACACTACACTAGTAGTTATCCATGTGTAAACAAAGGTCTATAATCCTTTTGCTTTCTGAGGCAGTATGGTATAGTGGATAGAATGCCAAGATTGGTGTCAGAAAGACTTGTGTTCAAATATTCCCTAGAAATTACTAACTGCATCATCATAACCAAATCACATAATTTTTATGTGACTCAAAAAACATACTAGGATTTGTCTCCAAAAGTGCATTTCATCTGCATCAATGAACATACTTTTGTATACTGATGGAATTACATATTCATTGATATTTTAAAAACATTTTCATTAATAATTGATACTCATTATTACATATCTATTTTTATTTATTCTGTATCTATTTCTGTAAGTACATACTTTCCTTCTCCCTAGTAAAATATGACTTCCATTAAGGAAAGGAGAATTTTTTTTGTAGTTGTAAGGAGTTTAATAAATGTTTACTAGTTGGTGAATTTAGTACTCATTGATATTATGAAAATAATAATTACCTAGACAACCAATTTTATCATCTCATTTGTGTTACAAGCTGGCTTTGTCTATGGAATTGTGTGTCAATAACTTGTGTGTCAATTTTTCATTAGGTGTTCTTGGCAGCATTCCTGCATACACAGTGCAAAGTGTACATGTTGTGCATTCAGAATGAAGGCTGCAGTGAAGTTGCATGATGCAATTTGGGCAAGCACTGCCAGAAACACCCCAGACTCATTACTTGTTTGATTTTGAATTAATTTTTGGTCATTGTGTTGAGAAACTTTATTTTTGCCAAATTGTTTAGAACTCCCACATTTAGCTATACCATCCCATTTGGGATCCTGACCCACAGTTTAAGAAGCTTTATCCTAGATTTAAGCACCTTGAGGGCAGAAACTGTCTTTCCTTTCATTAGTTGTATCTCTAGAGTTTAGCACCATTTGTGGTATATAGTAGGTACTTAATAAATGTTTATTGGATTGGCTTTACCTGATATGCTAAAGCACTTATAACCTGTTCTATGGGAAAACAAGAACCATTAAAGGTTATCTAGTAGTGAGTGGTCTCCAAGATCTCTTCCAAAGTTAATTCTACAATCCTCTGATCAGAACTACATTTTAGGAATTTCAATTTAGCTTGTGTGGAAGATAGATTAGAAAAGAGAAACTGAATCCAAGAGGAATGGTCAGGAGGCTGTTAATGCAATGGTCCAGATAAGAAATGATGATGGTCTGAATTAAGATAAGCAATGTGTGAAGGAGATGGATTGAAATAGAATAGTGAGTGAAGATCAACTGATTTTACATCTGATGGTAACTTGAAGGAGAGGTAAGAGTCAGGGATGACTTCAAAGGTGCAGTGAGATTTTCATGTAGATTTGCTGGAAAATGATGAGATCAGAGATCCTTGAAATATTGAACTAAGTGGTGGACATCAGATGAAATGATAGTTCCTGTAGAATAACACAGGAACAAGGCATGGCTTTAAACAAACAAAAATCCTTCCTATTTAGACTATCTATATATGTAATAGATTATATAAGAAGCTGGTGGTTTATTGGGCAGCTGGATGATTACTCATCAGATAGACTGTAGAAGGTTGGGTATGAGGTAATGGTCAATGGTCTCTGAAGTCCATTCCAAGTGGGGGTATCTTCCAAAACTTGGTCTTATGCTCTTTTTTCTCTCCTTACATTTTCTCTCTTATCAATCTTACAAATTATCTTGAGCTCAATTATCACCTCTATCCACATGAATCCCAAATCCATTTATGTTGTTCAGTTATTTTAATCATGTCCAACTCTTTATAATCCCATTTGAAGTTTTCCCCCAGCTCATTTTACAAATAAGGAAACTGAGGCAAACGGGGTTACATAATTTGCCCAGTGCCATACAGCTAATCACAAAAATGAGTCTATCTGATTTCAGGACCAGCACTCTATTCATTGCAGTCCCCTAAATCCAGAGAGAGAGAGAGAGAGAGAGAGAGAGAGAGAGAGAGAGAGACAGATATGACTTTTGAACTCAAAGTGCTACATTATTATTTGCTGGTCATCTCCATTTAGATGTCCCACAATTATCTTAACTTATCATATCCAAAAAATTTATTCAAACTTTCTCCTCTCCAACATCCCCCATCCTTTTTCCCTTCAAACTTTCTATACATGTAATTAGTCAATAGACTTTATAACTTTTCCAAATAACTCACCTCTCAGCCTAACTTCCTATGTCTGGAGGATGTTATTATGCTTCCAGTCACTCAGGTTCACAGCTTTCATTTTGTTCCCTCTAATCATAGCTACCACTCTAATTTAGACCAGAATCATTATAAGTCTCATTTCTTTTCATGGGTTGTTTGCATGTTATTTCTTCAATAGATTTTCAATATGCTCTTGAAGGCAAGAACTATTTTCACTTTTGAGTGCCCAGTTCTTAGCAACCATGTCTGACACATAGTAGTACTTAATACATTTTTGTTTACTTATTAACTTGCTTTGAATATCTTCTTTTTCTAATCTATTTCCAAAATACCTGCCAAAGTGATTTTTCTGAAACACAGATGTAACTATATCACTCATGCTCTCAGAATTCAAGTGGTTCTCTCATGTATCTAGGATTAAATATAACCTCCCCATTTGATGTTTAAAGGACTTCCTTCACAATCTGGTTCTATCTTCCCTTTCCATATTCATTATACATTACTCTCCTTTAAATATTGTATGGTATAGTCAAACTGGCCTTTTTCCTCCTCACCATACATAGCAAGCATTCCATCTCTGTTTCTGTGATTTTGCTTTGGATGTGTCTTGTGCTTGGACTATATACCCTTTCTATCCCCACCTCTAAAAATCCTTAGCCTCCAAGACAAAATATCACATGTCGTCTCCTACATGAGGCCTTTCCTAATCTTCCCCAGCATTATTACCTACTCTCCTCCCAAAGTATTTCCTCAATGTCACATCCCACAATAGTCTTTTTCTATTGTGTTCTCTGGAATGCCCACTTCATAATTAAAAAATTTCCTTTCATATAAATCTTTTTGTCTCACATCAAATTTCCCATGGTACTCTCTTCCTTTACCCATTTAGGCAAGGCCCTTATCTAATACTCCACAGGCAGAAGAAAAAAAAAATGAGGACAATCACTAAGAACTTCTCCCTTACTCCTCATTCCACACCAGTAAGACATATTACTCTGCTATTTTCTCCTTTATTCTAGCTTTAGATGAAGAGATACTCCATATTTTTGTCAGAGCAAATACCTGTACAGAGTGCCATCTTCCTGAGTTCAAATATGACCTGAGACACTTCCTGGTCCTGTGATCCTGAGCAAATCATTTAACCTTGTTTGCTTCAGTTCCTCTGTAAAATAAGCTGGAGAAGGAAATGACAAATCACTATAGTAACTTTGACAGGAAAAGCTGAAACTCTAAAGAGTTAGACAAAATTGAAGGAACTAAACAATAAAAAAATTTATTTTCCTTCTCATCCTCCCATTCTCCTCTCCTTGTTAATTTTTTTTTTTTTTTTTTTTTTGCTTTTTGCTGAGGCAATTGAGGTTAAGTGACTTGCCCAGGGTCACACAGCTAGGGAATGTTATGTGTCTGAGACCAGATTTGAACTCAGGTCTTCCTGACTTCAGGGCTGGTGCTCTATCCACTGTGCCACCTAGCTGCCCCTCTCCTTGTTAATTTGAATGTTTACAACAAAAATTTCCACTATGTGTGCATGAACATGTATGTGTGTGTATGTGCATGTGCACAAGAGCGATTTATCCTTTGACAAGTTCAGATGAAAGTAAGGTTCAGGTGATACTTCATTTACATAGACTTCTATTTGTGCCCTTGATGTTATAAGTTCCTATCCTTTTCATATATATATATATATGTATATATGTATACATATATATATACTTTTCCACCTCTTATCATTTTCATTTTTTAAAAAGATTATCAAAAGATGACAAAATCACTCTAGAGGCATCTATTATATATATATTCTATCCCAATAAAAAAAAAACTTTGGAGAATGAAATTCTATTACATTCTAATAATAACAGTGAAATTCCTATTACATTCTAATTGTTAATACAATTTAGAATATAATTTGCGTTATCCTCCATTAGAATATAAACAATTCATATTTATTAATTGCCTTCTGATTATTTACTTTTTAATCTTTTGTGATTCTTTTAATTCTCATGTTTGCTTTTTAAACTCCTTACTCAGTTCTGAACTTTCCATCAATAATGCTTGAAAGTGTTCTATTTAATTAAAAATCAACTTCCTCCTGTGTTCATACTCATTTTTGTTAATTGTCATTGGTCATAAGCCTTTTTCCTTTGAATTTTGGAAAATTTTGTTCCAAGTTCTATTCTACTTAATGATGCCAGCTACTAAGTCTTATACGATCCTCACTTTGATTCCTTGGTACTTGAATTTTTTTCTTTCTGGCTTTTTGTAGTATTTTATTTTGTTCTAGAAGCTCTAGTTTATATCCATAGAATTCCTGGGATTTTGAAGTTCATGCTATACTTTCTTTAAGGAAATAATTGGTAGATTATTTCTATTTATACTTTGTCCTCAATCTAAAATATGTGAGCAATTTTCTTTCATGAGTTTTTGAAATATGATGCCTAAGCTCTTTATTTTCATTATAGATTTTAGGTAATCAAATGATTCTTTAATAATCTCTTCTTGATTACCTGTTTTCCATGTCAGTTGTTTTATATTCAAAATGCCTTCCATTTGCATCTTTTAAAAATCATTTAATATTGTTTTAATATTTCTTATCTCAACATTGAATTCTATTTTGTCTTTTCTAATTTTCAAAGAATTACTCAGTCTGGCATACCTCTTTTATTAGAACTTTGTTGAAGTACCTGTGGAAAATAATTGGACCTGCTTTTCCCTGGCTGGACTTTTAATAAAAATGAAAAGCTTGTTATGTTGAATTAAAAGTAGCAACTACAGAAACCTTACATTTAACAAAGTTAACTGAACAATGAAAAAAATATATTTTTCTACTAAGATCAACTGTAAAATTTTGCTGTAAGGAAAACCCATCTTCCTAAGTTTTAATCAGATTCAGACATTTACTAGTTATGTGACTAGTTATGTCATTTTATGTGGTTTGCCTCAGTTTACTTATCTATAAAATTAGATGGAGGAAAAAATGGCAAACCACTCCAGTATCTTTGCCAAGAAAATCCCAAATGGGGCCACTAAGTTGCACATGACTTAATTGATTGCACACCAACAAAAGTATAATACTCTTGAACATTTTCAAACCACTATATATCTGTGTATCCATAAACATATATGTATATACATACTATATAAGAAAGAAAACAACTGTGTAATTTTAATAAAAAATATTTTTGTTTGATCCAGTTTAAAAAGTTCAGAAACTAGGTTTGAAAAATCTGCAGATGGTGCAGCAATGTTTTAATGTGTAGTGGTTTTATGCAAAGCCCAATAAGCAGTGAGCTTCAAAGGATAGTATAGTCACTTAGATAATCTTATCTTGGTTATAAAACAAAAAACAAACACAATCACAGGTTTGAAAGCAAGGCTTTGGAGATATGGAAAAAGAAGCCCAGTATAATGTCTTTCTGTCTTGCTTTTATTAATAAAAAGAAGATTAAAGCCCCACTGAGGAGTAGAAAACTACGTACCCCAGGTAGATTTCTTGGGTAAATAATTGGTAGTAGCAGGATGAGACAACTAGGAGATATAGGTGATAGAGTACTGCTAGATTTGAAGTCAGGACTTGTAGCAAATAACTACTAGTAACATTCTCTTATAGCTTCATTTCTTCATTTATAATAATAATAGCACTTACCTCACAGGAATGTTGTAAGGCCCAAGTTATAGATGCGTGTATATATATGTGTATATATATATATATATATACATATATACATATATACATGTATATATATGTATATATATATACATATATACATATATATGTGTATATATACACACATACATACATATATGTATATATGTGTGTGCATATGTGTATTTATGTATGCACAGATATATAGTGGCTTGAAAATTTTCAAGAGCTATACTATTGTTGACGTTTAGTCATTTCAGTCATTTGATAAACTTAGTGACCACATTTTGGGGTTTTCTTGGTAAAGACACTGGAATGGCTTGCCATTTTTTTCTCCAGCTCATTTTACAGAGGAGAGAACTAAGGCAAAACACATAAGCTGTGTGACTTAGCCAGAGTCACACAGCTAATAAGTGTCTGAGGTCAGATTTAAACAGGGAGATAAGTTTTCCTGATTCTGGGCCTAGTACCCTATCCATTGGGCCCCCTAGCTGTCTACGTATGAATATCAGCTATTGTTATTATCTTCCTTACGATAACACAAACAAATAAAACTTTAATACTATGTGAAATTGTAAGGATAGCAATAGACTAGTCAGGAAGCAGGAGAATTTTAATGCCAAGATAGCTTGTTTTGCAAACTCAAGTGGCAACAGAACTGGAATAAATAAGAGCCATGAAACCATGTGGATATGATTAATTTCTTTAAGTCTTTTTTGATTCAAATGGAATTTTTTCATGATGCTTATAAGTAAACACAAAAGTGGGGTTTAATAAGTGTACTATTTTAATATAGAACTTTTAATTTTTAAGGCACCTATAATTATATAGATCACTAGTATAAGCATTTCTTAGTAGTTTACCCAAATAAAATCTATCATCTGCATTATACTGTCCAGGAAGAACTAATCTGTCTCTATTGAAGGAGAGGAATTAGCCCTATTCAGTGACAAAAAATATTGCAAAGCAGATTTTTGTTACTAATTTTTTTCTTTACACAGAAAGAATTCAAAATTAAGTTTATAGATTACATTAAGCTTAGTAAAATTCCAAGATTAGTTTCTTTTATGCTTTTTGAAATGGAATGCTAATTCTAGAAAAGGAATTGTAGAAGACAGCATGGAAATATTGAAAAATTCTAATAGTGTAGCTCCCAGAAAATAAACACTATTAAAAAAAAAGCCCTTTCTTAGTTTCTCCACCAACATTTCCTCTCATCCCATACAAAAAACAAATGAAAAATCATCCCCTTACTTCACCAAAAGAATTCACTGGAAAAGGTAATATCACATGGGATTAGATATATGCCACAGAGAAAATATGATGTGCTCACTGAACACAATAAAACACAAAAGGTAAATACTTCAGTGAAACATTTGTCTTTGGCAAGTTGGGAAGGACAGACAAGAAGGAAACAATCTCTCAAAAATCTAAAGATTATCCTGAAGATTTAACTAAGTGAGTTTATCCAGTCTTTTTGTTTGGGCTCAGAACCAAAATGTTTTTAGGGACCTAGTTCTGTTGTAATTTTCCCCAAAATTGCTGCAGTGATTTTTTTCAGTCATGTCTTTCAAGATCTTGTCTCTTTAAATCTATTCTATTTCCATTCTCTTTTTTCTTCTTTTCAGGCACAGATTCTATTCAAGCACTCACCATCCATCTCCCTAACTTGGTAGTCCTTACAACATCTGCTCTTAAATAACTCAAGCACCTGTTGTCCACCTCCTGATTAGCTGGTTTCCATAGCACTGACTCATTTAACATCTTTTTGTTTCTATAGCACTGTTCATCTTTAAGTGGATCTATTTTCTTTGGGCAGATCTCTAAAGTCCTTTCTGGCTCAAAAATTCTATTAAATTGTAACATGTCATGCTGTGTTTTAGATTTTGTCAAGGGAATGACACATTGAGCCTAACAATCAAGTTTCTTCCCAGTTTTATCATTAACATGAGTCCTCTGTCAAAGTATTTCTCCTTTTTTTGGTTGCTCAGTTTCCCAATATGTAAAATAGGTATGATAATAGTTACTCTGCCATGCCTACCTCAAATTATCATTATAATTTATTCTTAATATGAGAGGGGGTAAAAGAAAGTGGAATGGTTTTTATATTTCAGATTTTTTCTAAACTGAAATGTTTGGGATATGTGAAATAGCTGAAGAACAGAAAGAAGTAATGACCAAAATTATTGGAAATTTTCCAGTACAAATGACAGATTAAAAAAATCTATTTTCTTCATTAAAGAGAAAGTTCAAGTCAAAGTTAACAGAAGTGGTATAACCACTCCAATTGACATTGAATGTACTATAGCAATTGTTTAAAAGTCAAATTTGAGTTGGCACCTATCAAATCTTAATCCAAAGTCATCGTCACCACTAGTTACTGTAGTTTCACAGTTATATTATCATGCTCCTTGCTGTATTTGAACATTAAATGGGTATATCAACTCAAAATTAAATATATGAAAGGTGAATAGCCTCACATCTCTTTTAGTTTTCGACTATTTATTTGCATAATTACTATACAATTAACCTGTTTCTAAGGGATCTGAAAGTTTAAAAAAAGCTGAAATAACCTAAGGACAGTTAGAGGTAATTTAAAATACTAAACAATGACTTAAATCTGTCTTAAATTTCTACTTTTTTATCTTTTAAAAAAGTGAAATAATAGCCTATTATTATGGATGAATAGTTTGAAAAGAGAATCACTGGAACAGCTGAAACTAGTGAAAGCAAAGTTAAAAAAAACACTTTAAGTAAAAATACAGAAACACAAAATGTACCTGTATAATATGCTAACAAGATAATAGAGATTTTTCTAGCAAAAAATAGATACTTTTAGTAAGCAAAAATAAACTTTTTTGAAAATCATGTTTATGACATCAAATTATATTCGGAATTGTTAAATGTAAAAAGCCTCATTGTACAGGAAAAATGCTATGTCTATAGTTATAGACATGGTTCAAATGATGCTTGGTAAACCATAAATAAAGGGACTCTTTGCAAGCAATGTTTTAGAAGAAAATTAATGTGTCAGTTAATTGTTTAATAAATTAAAATGTCTCTTTTGCATTATCATTGTATTGAGACAAATATAAACAAATAGTTTAAGAAAACTTATTTTATTATCTATATATAATATATTATTTCAATTTATGTTATGGAAGATTTATTACTTTGATAACAGTGATGGCAATTCCATCAAGAGAAATTGGTGACATTTTAAAAAATGAAAATAATGCAATATGAAAGGTCAGACCTTTAAAAGAGAAGAGAATCAGATCAAAAAGGTAATTACAAAAAAAATTAGTTCATTTCAATTACATGATGGAGTGAGAATAGAAAGAGAAGTTGTCAACTGAATGCTCAGTTGTAAAATAGAAGGACAGTATATAATGCCTCAGGTAAAAAAAGACTGGAAACTTAACTGAGGCCAATCCTTTCTCTGTTGGGCTTATTCAAAGCAAAGAAAAAAAAAGGTGGCTAATCTTCATACATTCTCATTTGAATAGGCAGCCTCCAACCCCCTCTCAGTTTTAGGTATTTGGGCAATATTGAAAGGAAAGAAGGAGTGAAGAGTAAGGACTATCAAAGATGAAAGATGTTGAATACCCAAGAAAAGCTGAAAGATAAACAATTAAGAGAGAATTCTAAATAAAACCCATCGCATAAGTAGAAAAGTCAATAGAGAGGATCATAAATATTATTGTTGTTCAATCATTTCAGTTGTGTCCAATTTACAAATGATAAATCAGATTATTTCAGTCATGTGAAATTGAAAAGCTTTTGCAAGAACAAAGTCAATGAAGCTTGCATGATAAAGGAAGTTGTCAATTACAGAAATCATTTGCATAAAATGTCTCTGATAAGATTCTAATATTAAGGATGTGTGTGTGTATATATATTTATATCTATATATTTCAATTCAATGCAATGCAAAAAATGTTTATTGACCACCTGCTATTTGGCAAGCACTATACAAGGTACTGAGTAAATAGATGAGGAAAAAAAAAAGATAGTACCTCCCCTCAGGGAGCTTACAATGTAAGGAAGCTGAAAAGGTAGGAGGGGATCAGGTTGCATTTAGCACAGAGGCATGATGTTCCATGATGTTGAAACCAAGCAGAACTACTGATAAAAATGAGAAACTGATGGAAAATGTAGAAAACTAACAAATATAAAGGACAGAATTATTCCCTAGTGCATAAATTGTAAATGAATATGAAAAATCAGTTCTCAAAAAATTAAAAACTATAGACAACCATCTGTAAGATTTCTTCAAGTCATTAATAAGAAAAAAGGTAAATCAAAATAATTTTGATTAAGGTTTCATACCATTGCCAACAAATTGGCAAAGTTGAAAATAGAGTTATAGAGACTGGAAATATAGGTACATTATTAGGTACATTAGGTACATTAGGTACATAAAATCTCATTTTTTCTAAGAGGTCTTTCCTAAGCCTTCTTCCCACAAAATCTTCCTCCATCTGGCCAGTGCCTTCCCTGAGTTTTCCTCCCATTTATATTGTATATATTTTAAATGTACACAGGCTGTTTTCATGTTGTCTTCCCATTAAAATGTGAATCCTTGGGGGAAGCATATTTCTCAATCAAAAGAGGCAAAAACTGGTCTTTGCCCTCAATGATCTTACAATCTTGGTATCCCAAGTACATAGCTTGGAACATAAGTTCTTGGAACAGTGCTTGGAACATAAGTACTGACTGATTGATTGGCAGACCTCTGAATTGGCCCTTAGCCATCTGATAAAGCAGTTTAGAATTATACTAAGAACATGACTAAATGCCCATGTCATTGAACCTAGAGATTCACTATAAAACATATACTTCAAGAAAATTAAAGATTCACCAAAATATTCATAGCGATTTTTTTTTGTGATAGCAAAACAACAACTTTGCAAGAAAAAGGACTTCAATGGGGAGGTAGCTAAACAAATTGTAGTATAGGAATATAAAGGAAAAGTAACTGTTCTATAAAAAATTATGAATGTCTGGAGAGCAATCTGGAACTATGCTCAAAAAGTTATCAAACTGTGCATACCCTTTGACCCAGCAGTGTGTCTATTGGGCCTATATCCCAAAGAGATTTTAAAGGAGGGAAAGGGACCCACATGTGCAAAAATGTTTGTGGCAGCCCTTTTTGTAGTGGCAAGAAACTGGAAATTGAAAGGATGCCCATCAATTGGAGAATGGCTGAATAAATTATGGTATATGAATGTTATGGAATATTATTGTTCTATAAGAAACAACCAGCAGGATGATTTCAGAGAGGCCTGGAGAGACTTGCATGAACATTATACACATTATACACAGCAACAAGACTATACGATGATCAATTTTGATGGACATGGTTCTCTTCAACAATGATGTGATTCAAACCAGTTCCTATTGTTCAGCGATGAAGATAGTCATATACATCCAGAGAGAGGCCTGAGGGAACTGAATGTGAACCACAACACAGCATTTTAATTCTTTCTGTGAATATTTACATACATTTTGTTTTCCTTCTTAGGTTGTTTTTTTCTTCTTCTCTCTTTCTAGATCTGATGTTTCTTATGCAGTAAGATAACTGTATAGATATGTATACATATATTGGATTTGTCATATAATTTATCATATTTAGCATGTATTAGATTACCTGTCATCCAGGGGAGGGGGGGTGAAAGGAAGGAGGGGAAAAGCTTGGAACAAAAAAAAAGCTTTTGCACAGGTCAATGTAGAAAAATCACTCATGTTTTGTAAATAGAAAGCTTTTAATAAAAAAAAATAAAATAAAAAATAAAACATAAAAAAATTATGAATGTAAGAATTCAGGGAAGTGTGAGAAAATTGATATGAATTGAAGTAAGCAGAAACAGAATGAAAATATAATGGCAAAACAATATAAATGGAAAGAAAAATCATAACAACATAAAATAAAAAAGAAAAGTGTTATTTAATTATAATAACCAAGTTTTACTCTGAAGAAGACTGGAGACAATTATAATTCATGTCCCTCCTTTCTTTGCAGAAGTGGAGGATTCTAGGTATGGAATGGTTAACACACTGCTGAATATGGTCGGTGTTATTGCATTGATTAGTATTATCAAACTGCTTTATTCTTTCTTTTTTATTTGTTATGAAGGATGTCTCACTGGTTCAGAGAGGGAAAAGGGGTACTTTTAGAAATGAAGTCAGTATAAAAATGAGATGTTAATAAATGGTTTTTAAATCCTTTCCACTCCTTTCCCCCCTTTTCCTTATTTGTCTTTTATATCAAAAGGAGGACACTCTGATGATTTAGTATTGTCTTATTCCATCATATTCATCAGATAATTGAGAAATCCCTTCATTGTTTACAAAGTATATGTAGCCTAGAAGAGGAAGGAAGTATCTTCTCTTAACTTTGACAATCCAGGCTCCTTCCTGTGATTCTAAGAGAGCATTTAGGTCATTGGGTCACAGCTCTGTCTCCAAGTAGGACTGTATCTTAACTATTCTGGACAGATGATCTATAAAAATCTTAAATGAAGATAATTTCAAAAACTCCTTCATAAGAGTGTTTTTAATGATCAAATAGTATAAAATGATGAACTTAAGCCTTTCACATTAAAAGGATGCTAAGAAAATACCACCAAAGAAAAAAAAGGTCAAGCAGAGTGAGGGAGGGTATTAATGGTAGTCAGCAAATGGTATTCAAGGCTTGCTTTTCTCATACTCATTTCATCCTTATAGCTTCTTCAGTTAATCCTAATTCT
>JAJPUD010006103.1:0-15000 GCA_023553655.1 Myrmecobius fasciatus | reverse complement strand
TTTCTCTCTTCATCACTGAACAATTGGAACAGATTTGAATCATCTCATTGTTGAAGAGAGCCATGTCCATCAGAATAAATCATCATATAGTCTTGTTGTTGCTGTGTACAATGATCTCCTGGTTCTGCTCATTTCACTTAGCATCAGTTCATGTAGGTCTCTCCAGGACTTTCTGAAATCATCCGGTTGGTCATTTCTAATAGAAAAATAATATTCCATAACATTCATAAACCATAATTTTTTCATCCATTCTTTAATTGATGGGCATTCATTCAATTTCCAGTTTCTTGCCATTATAAGAAGGGCTGCCACACCAATATATACATGTATGTAGAAGATATATATATCAAGGTTGAATGGGAGTACAAACCTGGATGGATAAACACATTGTGTTGCCTTAAACAGTAATAGGAAAGTTTGGAAGAGGGAAGGATTAGGAGAGAAAGATGATGAGATTTATATGAGGCATGTTAATTATGATATTCCCAGCCACCAAGTTCAATAGGCAATTGGAGATATAGGACTGGAGTTCAAGAGAGATACTAGGGTTGGATACATACATCTGAGAATAATATGAATAGAGATGATATTTGAACCCATAGGAGCTGTTGAGATCATTAAGTGAGGTAAGAAGAGAGAGAGCAAGACCTAGGGTAGATATTCACAGTTAGTAGGTGAGACATGAATGAAAATTCAGCAAAAGAGCCTGAAATGGAATATTGAGAAAGTTAAGAAAGAATATTACCTGAAAAACAGACCAACAAGAGCATATTCAGGAGATAGTGATCAGCTTCAAATTTTACAGGGAGGTTAAGAAGGATGAGGTTTAAGAAAAGACCATTAAATTCAACATTTTAGAGGTCATCAATAACTTGGAAGAGAGTAGTTTCATTGTATTTTGAGACCAGATGGCAGAAGAGTTTAGAAGAATAAGGAGAGAAAGTGAAGGCATTGAGTCAAAATGAATTTTATAAGAAGTTTAGCACAGAAGAGAAGGAAGGACATGACATTAGCAAATGGTGATATTACGATTGAGTCAGGGGCTTTAAGCATGGAAGAGAAATGACTATAGTTATAGACAGCTAGAAAGGAGTCAATAGATGGGAAGAAATTTGAAGATTAAAGAGTTAGAATTTTATTTAAGGTAATCTGCTGGAGAAGTTAGGAAGGCATAGAATCAAGGATGCTTGGATCAAGGTGATTGCCATTGAAGAGAGAAATGACCTCTTCTTCATCAAAGTAGAAGACAGTGATTGCCATTGATAAGAGAAATGACCTTTTCTTCATAAAAGAGAAGATGATGTGAGATGAGGAGAAAAGGAGATGAAGGTCTCAGCAAACAGCCTTAATTTTTTTCTGAGAAGTATATGAATAGAGGTGGGAGAAAAGGGTGAGTGGGATAGATAATCAATTAAAGAGGTTAACAAGTGGGATGTCTTATTTCTATGAAGGTCAAGATGAGATAATACAGGTTTGTAGTGGACTATCATTATTATAAAGTCAACTGTCATTATTATAAAATTCTTAATACTATTTTCATTTAGTCAATGCCTGGTAACTTCTAAGTCACAGATTCACCAGATCACATTCTTTTTTTGTACATTACAATGAGACCATACCTCTATACTCGAGGTACCTATAGAATGATATTCTTTAACTCAGTCTTACTTGAAGCCTATTTGTCTCAGAGTGATTGAATCCTAAAACCGGAAAAAACTTTATTGATCATTTACTTCAATCTCCTTGCTTAAGAATGGACCCATTCTTCTTCCAGCTTCTATCTGAGCACTTTCAGATGTTATTCATTTTTATAAAACTGTTCCTAATGTTCAACCAAAATCATCCTTATATCTATAGAATGTTCTATTTAATTCAACAAATGTTTATGAAGCAAGAAAAAGATAAAGTTGGATCTAAAATGAAGAAATGCTGGGTTTAGAGTAAAAAGACCTGAACTCAAATCTGGGCTTTGCTGATTATGAGCTATGTGACCATGTTCAAGTTATTCAACTCTGGTCCTTAGTTTCCTTATCATGTACTCTCTAGTTACCTGACTGATAAAAAAAATGTGTTAGCACATTCATGATAAAGGATAGGTTTTGGAACTGTCAGAAACTTTAGAAGCTATGCAGTTTACTCCTGTCATTTAACAGATGAGAAAATTGAGGATCAGAGGGATTATAGAATTGTAGCTTTAGAGCTATCAGTCCATTTCCATTAATTTAAAAATAAAGCCTTTGTATATAGTTCATTCAGGCAAAGTGATTTGAACTTAAAATATCCAGATACTCAATTTCATTGGTTATTAGGCCCTGACACAAAAATACACAAATAGGACATTTATACATGTACATAGATATAATACAAAAAAGGAATAACTTATCTCATGAGGTAGGGAGCGCCCTATTATTGAAAGAGTTCAAGTAGAGGCTGTGTGAACACTTGTTATGGATATTGTGAAAGAGATCCATGATTGTCTTGATCTCCAAAATCCATTCCCACTCTTAGAGTATGTGACTCTAGGATCCTTTTTCATCTTTTTTGCACCATTCTTCTTTTGACAATTTCACAGCTCATTTTCATCTATAACAGTGTGAACTTAAGTGTGAACAGATGTGAATTTCAAATCAGTTCATTTTAGTTCTAGTGGCTTTATTCTGGTTAGCAAGAAGAAGATTAAAACTAAAAGTGAAAATTCTTGAAGTTTCATTGTCTGGAGTACTGGGCTCTCTCTATGGCCAATGATCATGAAGACCTGCTAGTGGTATGTTCCCTAAGGGGTCAAGATCTACCTACTTTAGTGCCTTTATTCACATTTAATACTTGGATGGCCCAGACAACATACTATTCTGTTCTTTCTTACACTGGTCAGAGGACTCTGGCTAGGTTTGTTTTATAAAGAAATATGGTGAACTTGAGTCCACAGTGGCCACAGAAAAAGAACTTAGAATTATCACTCAAAATAATAATGATGATGATATCTGATTTATATAATCTTTCAAAGATTGTGAAATGGGCATTAAATATATATTGCATTTAAACAGCACACCCCTTTCAGAGAAGTGTTCTTATTTCTGTTGTATAATTGAGAAAAACACAACTCAGAGAAGACTTAGCCAGTCTTACAATTAATAAATTATTTAGTGTTTGAATTAATCTAAATGATGTCATGTCTTTTACTGTGTCCACTAAACCACACTTATTCTTCTGATCCATACAGGAATGGAACTATTTTCAATAACATCTCTCTCTGAGAAGTAATCATTCAGTCTCCATTTAAAGTCTCCAATAAGGAGGCTTAAAATATCTCAATTCTTTTTAATTTCCCTATTTTGTTTGCATACATTATTATCCTTTTAGTCTTGGATTCCCTAGTCACCATGTCTAGAACTGATGTTTAATGCTTCAATTTCCTTCACTCCCTATATCCAATCAGCTATCATTTTCGCTCTTCTACTTTCACATCTCATTCATTCATCACCTCTACTCCATTTATACAGCCACTGCCCTAATTTGCCTCTTTGGTTTCTTTGCATCTAGTCTTTCTCTAACTTATACTTCACATTACTAACAAATTTATTTTCCTAAAACATAGATTTGACTTTGTAATTTTTGGTACTGAAGAAACTTCCATAGCTGCCTACTGCCTTGATGATAAAATGCTAATTCCTCTTTTTGTATTTGAAGTTTGCAATGGTCTGTCTTCACTTTATCATTCCACATTAATTTTATATTATTTATTTGCATATATATATTTTAATAAAATTAGTCTACTTGCTATTCCCTCTCTTGTACAGAGATATTTATGTCTCTGTACAAGTGGTCCACCATGCCTGGAAGACTCTTCTTCACTTTTGCCTTTAGGAATCTTTATCTCTTTCAAGTATCTTCTTTTTTATTCCATGGTCATAAAATTTTTTTAGTCATAATTATTTTAAGAGCAGGGCCTCTAGGTGGCCCAGCTGTACCACACCTAAAACTGTATTATAAAGCAGTACTCATGAAAACCATTTGGCTAAGAAATAGTAAAGTTGATCAGTAGAATAGGTTAGGTTTATAAGACAAAATAGTCAATGACTATAGTAATCTATTTTTGATAGACCCAAAGACTCCAGCTTCTGGGATGAAAACTCAGTATTTGACAAAAAATTGCAGGGAAAATTGGAAATTAGTATGATAGAAACTAGGCATTGATCCACACCTAACATCCTATTCCAAGATAAGGTCAAAATAGGTTCATGATTTAGACATAAAGAGTGATATTATAAGCAAATTAGAAAAAGAAAGGATAGTCTACCTCTCAGATTTGGAGAAGGAAGGAATTTGTGGCCAAAGAAGACCCAGAGTACATTATAGGATACAAAATGGATAATTTTGATTATATTAAGTTAAAAAGTTTTTTTATAAACAAAAGCAATGAAGACAAGATTAGAAGGAAAACAATAAACTGGGGAAATTTTTATATCCAAGAGTTATAATAAAAGCCTCATTTCTAAATATAAAGCTAATTGACTCAATTTTATAAGAATTTAAGCCATTCTCCAATTGATAAATGGTCAAAGTATACAGACAATTTTCAGATGAAGAAATTGAAACCCTTTCTAGTCATATGAAAAGGTGCTCAAAATCACTATTGATCAAAGAAATACAAATTAAGACAACTCTGAGGTACCAAAACCCTCTGCAATTTACATACCTCTCAGATTGGTAAGATGACAGAAAAACATAATGATGAATGTTGGATGTGGGATGTGGGAAAACTGGGACACTAATACATTGCTGATTGAGTTGTGAACTGATACAACCATTCTGGAGAGCAATTTGGAATTATGCCCAAAGGGCTATCCAACTGTGCATACCCTTTGATCCAGCAATATTTCTACTGGGCTTGTATCCCAAAGAGATCTTAAAAGAAGAAAAGGGACTGACATGTGCAAAAATGTTTGTGGCAGCCCTTTTCATAGTGACAAGAAACTGGAAACTGAGTGGATGCCATCAGTTGGAGAATGGCTGAATAAGTTATGGTATATGAATGTTATAGAATGTTATTGTTCTATAAGAAATGATCAGCAGGATGATTTCAGAGAAGCCTGGAAAGATTTACATGAATTGATGCTAAGTGAAGTGAGTAGTACCAGGAGATCATTATACACAGCAACAACAAGATTATACAATGATAAATTCTGATGGATGTACCTCTTTTCAACAATAAGATGATTCAGACCAGTCCTAATAGTCTTGTGATGAAGAGAGCCATCTGCACCCAGAGAAAGGACTGTGGGTTCAGAGTGAGGATCCTAACATAGTATTTTCACCTTTTTCGTTGTCATTTGCTTACATTTTGTTTTCTTAATTATTTTTTCCCTTTTTGATCAGATTTTTTTCTTGTACAGCATGATAATTGTGGAAATATGTATAGAAGAATTATACATATTTAACATATTTTGGATTACTTACTGCCTAGGGGAGGGGTTAGGGGGAAGGGAGGGAAAAAATTTGGAACACAAGGTTTTACAAGGATGAATGGTGAAAATTATCTATGCATATGTTTTTAAAAATAAAAAGCTTTAATAATAAAAAGAAAAGAAAACAAAAGAGCAGGGCCTGCTCTAGTTTTATATCTATACAGTGTCTGTTTTATAATTGGCATTTAATAAATGCAAGCTGAATTCTTGGGGTATGTTCTTACAGCAAATCTCTTAAATCTCTTGTCTGTAATTTTCCCCCATTTCTCTGAGATTTGCCCTTTTTAGGATAAAATAAAATAAAATTACTTTAAAAAATATTTTTCCCAAAGTGCATGTAAAATAGTTTTCAGCATTTGTTTTTGTAAGAGTTTGTGTTCTAAACTAATGCAGACAAGACTAAAAGGGAAGTAATAAACTGAGAAAACATTTTTACATTCAAAGGTTCTGATAAAGGCCTCATTTCTAAAATATATAGAGAATTAACTCAAAATTAAGAATTCAAGCCATTCTCCAATTGATAAACGGTCAAAGGATATGAGGAGACCATTTCCAGGTGAAGAAATTGAAACTATTTCTAGTCATATGAAAAGGTGCTCCAAATCACTGTTGATTAGAGAAATGCAAATTAAGACAACTCTGAGATATCGCTACATACCTCTCAAATTGGCTAATATGACAGGAAAAGAAAATGATGAATGTTGCAGGGGATGTGGGAAAACTGGAACACTGATACATTGTTGGTGGAACTGTGAGTGGATCCAACCATTCTGGAGAGTAATTTGGAACTATGCTCAAAAAGTTATCAAACTGTGTATATCCTTTGACCCAGCAGTGTTTCTACTGGGCTTATCTCCTGAAAAGGTCTTAAAAAAGGAAAAGGGACCCACATGTGCAAAAATGTCTGCAGCAGCCCTTTTTGTAATGGCAAAAAACTGGAAATTGAATGGATGCCCATCAATTGGAGAATTACTGAATACATTATGGTATATGAATGTTATGGAATATTATTGTTCTGTAAGAAACGACCAACAAGATGATTTCAGAGAGGCACAACAGGGAATGAGTCAGAGGGTAGAGATTCCAAACCACAGCGGTGCTCAATAGATCTTCATGGTTATCTAACCTAAATTGCAAAATCTTAGTATGATGTGGGGGCAGGAGGTGGAAGAGGGTGGTTTTTGATAAGAAAGAAGGTTGAGGAGGAAGGAGAGAAGAACAGGCAAAGTCTTCAGTAAAGTTTGCCTCAGAAA
This sequence comes from Myrmecobius fasciatus, assembly GCA_023553655.1. NCBI lineage: Eukaryota > Metazoa > Chordata > Mammalia > Dasyuromorphia > Myrmecobiidae > Myrmecobius > Myrmecobius fasciatus. Next base: position 8,282 of record JAJPUD010006103.1, on the reverse strand, counting down.
TTCATAGAATTCTTGGTCATGCCTTATAGGGGAAATATATTCAAGAAACTGAGAGTTCCTCAGTCACAGAGAACCAAATTAATCACACATCCCAGAATCAGTGGTATATTGGGTCTAGGAGGTGTGAGAAAGAGAGTGGCCTATCAACTCACCCGGTACTGAAGAAATCAATCAAACTGGGTCTCCCATTCTGAAGGGAGGGTTCACTTGGCACACTCACTATGCAATCCTGTCAGCAGGAAGTGGACCCAAATCTCAATGTCCCATAAGCCAAAAAATGTCAAATTAATCACTATCCCCCCAACCCTCAGAATTAGTGGAAACATGGGGAGAATGAATAATATCTAAAGTGAGGAATTTTCTATTTTTCCTATCCATAACCACAAAGGTTTAATGCCCTAATCCTTGGACTGATCTTTCAGTTAGAGTATCTGATTCAAAGACTTCTAATTTATTGCTCAGGATCATTTTGAGGACCAAATGAAATAATATCTGTAGAGACCTTAACACATTACCTGGCACATTTAATAAATGCTTGTAAACAACCTTAAGAGATAGGTGCATTTTTTTATCCCCATTTACAGATTAGGAAACAGTCTGAGAGAAGTTAAGTGACGTCCTCAGCATCTTACCAATAAGAGAGTTCACCTTTATCTCCAAATAGATCACCCAAATAGAATACATATTTAATGCTAAACTTAACTCAGTGCTGTGACCAATTCGAATTAGGTGCTGAGCCCTTTGGGGTTTTAAAACTGCTCTCATCTACCATTACTCTTTGCCAGCCCAGTTTCATGGGCAGCCCTGGGAATTTTAAGGCAAGGTCCTGGCTTGGTTCAAGCCAAGAACACTTCCAGGAAGTGAATGAGTCTGATCTCTCTGCTTGAACCAGAAATAGGGAGCTTGGAAACTTGCCCACCCTAAGCTACTCTCTTTAACTATAAGACTTATTTACTTCCACATTCCTATCCTTTATATATTGTTCCCCTGAGTTCTGGATCGAGGAAGTTTTCTAATAAAAGCAGAGTTTGTGGGTTTAATTTAAACACTTTTATAGCTCTCTAGGCTCTTGAGATGAAAGAGGCTACACAAATCCAAAGCCTCCACAATTTTTGTTGTATAATACAATGGATACTGTTATTACATTACTATCTAGTAACAATCATTCTAATCTGTCAGCCTTGAAAATCTTTTCTGCTTGGGGGCTTGTCCCTGGAAGGGTTAAGCTAGGCTGGATGTGGGTATTTCCCCAAGCTGGGGACTCTGACAGGTGCTGAGGAGAAAAGGAGGTAACAATGTGTCTAGTACATGCATATTGTGGGCACACTTCAGCTATTCAAAACCTAGACAGAGGAAGTGAAGGGGGGATGTGAGGGGGAAGCTTGAAGCTTAGGAACTGAATAAAAAGAGAAAATGGCCCCCAAACCCTTTGCTGTGAGTCCTCATGTGATGAAAGGCAGCCTTGTGCTGAGCACTGAGTCAGAAGGAGAAAGCTGGTAAATGATCACTCTCTAGATCTAAAACATAAAATAAAAAGGGGATTATTTCAGCCCTTTAGCTTCTCATACTACCAAAAAAAATACCCAACACTACTCATTAGCAACCTATAGTTTTTCCCTCTGCTGTCCACAGCTCTTTCATATTTTTGGAATGTATAATGAACATTTGGGGGGATTTTCCCTTTAATTTTCCAACCTTTCTTCTCTAATTTATCATCTAAATTTTCACTTACAGGTAAACAGGTTGAGCATCTGAGCTTAGTTTGATGAATGCCAAAATAGGACTTTAGTCTTTAATGAGAGTCCATGTGTTGTGGAGGAACCTCCCCTCACCCTCATTCCTCATTTTCTTTTCTTTTTTCTCCCTTTATCTCAGACTGCTAAGGTCTCCCACTTCTGTCTCTTCTCACCAGCTGAGAGACACTGGGCCAATGGGCAAGTTTTGGTTTTTTTTTTTATTTTTGAAAGAGAAATGAGAGGGAGAGATGCAATTAGATTCCTAAGAGGCCCTTGGAGGAAAAGAATTGGGAACTACTGGTATAGCTCAAAGGCACCCAGTGTTGCCGAAATTAATCAACTTTTCACTTGGTTAGCAACAGTTTACTTAATGTCCTCCATTAATTTTTTTGGGGGGGCAACTTTCCAAAAAAAAAAAAAAAGAAGGGTATGCTCACAGAGGTCCATCTGTTTACTGTGTTGAGAGTTATTGGTCTATTCTTATGCAAAGTTGTGCAGAAGGAAAGAACTCTGGTTCATTTTTGCCACGATGTCTGGCTACTCTTTTGATATTATTTTGGCATTAATAAGTATGAACACCAAATAAATGCTCTTCCATTTTAAGAACCAAATTTGTGCTCTGCAAACTAATGCCAGAGTTTGACTACTATTTTTTGTTCCAAATATTCTCAGAAATCTGGCACCTAAGATGAGAATAAAATATCAAGACAGTGATTATTCACCTCAAAGCGGGTTGTCTCAAAGGTTTTTTTTGGTAGTAAGTTTATTTATTTTTTAATACACATCATTTTATGAATCATGTTGGGAGAGAAAAATAAGAGCAAAAGGGAAAAACCATGGGACAGGAAAAATAAAACAAAAAAAGAAGTGAATATAGCATGTGTTGATTTACATTCAGTCTCCTTAGATGTTTTTCTGGATGCAGATGGCATTTTCTGTCCAAAGTCTATTTGGATCACTGAACTGAAAAGAACAGAGCCTTTCATAGTTGATTATTGCACATTCTTGTGTTATTGTGTACAACGTATTCCTGATGTTACTTGTTTCCCTTAGCATCAGTTCATGTAAATCTTTCCAAGCCTTCCTATAATCAGCTTGTCCATCATTTTTTATAGAACAATAATATTCTATTACCTTCATGTACCACAGCTTGTTCAGCTATTCCCCAATTCACTCCTTTTCCAATTCTTTGCTACCACAAAAAAGCTGCTACAAACATTTTTTGCACATTTGAATTCTTTTCTTTCCTTGATGATTTTCTTGGGATACAGATCCAGTAATGACACTGCTAGGTAAAAGGGTATGCACAGTTTGATAGTCTTTTGACTATAGTTCTAGATTGCTCTCCAGAATAACTGGATCATTTCACACCTCCACCAATAATGCATTAGTGTCCAAGTTTTCTCACATTCCCTCCAATATTTATCATTATCTTTTCCTATCATCTTAGCCATTCTGAGAGGTGTGAGGAGATTCCTAAGTTATCTCAAAGTTAAAAGAACAAAGAAACTTCTTTTACTTTCAGGCCAGTTTTTCCATCTCTCTTTCTTCCCAAACCCAAAGGAATACACATTAACTCTCCAAACTTTGCAATTTTCCAGTATCACTGAAACTGCTAAGCAAATGGTAGGATGACAACTTCAGGCTGCCAGAAAGGGTAATGAAAATTCAAGCTTGTCCTATTTTTCTTTTCTTTTCTTTTCTTTGGGTAATTTTAAAAAATTAAATGAGAAAAGTGTTTCAAAGAAAAACACCATTGTAGAGAGAATTTAATGTTATATATGAAAATGGAGGTAGAGATTAATTCATTAAGATGTTTTTTTAAAATCATAAACACAGGATTGGAAGGAATTGTGTTGGTCATCCAACTTCCCATGACTTGTGCCTTTCTACTCAAGGGAGAATTTAGACATCTTCCATTCAGACTCTAACACATCTTCCTTACAAATCATAACAATTTTTCCAGTAGAAAACCAAGCCAAGTGATGGAGTCTCTGTATGTGTACCAGATCTGCCCGTTCTCCCCAACTAAACTGTTGTAAGAGATAGTCTATTACTATTGGATGGCTCTAATTGTTAGGAAGCTCTTTTTATGAAGTCAATCTACTTTTGATGATAGCAGAAAAAACACTGGAGTTGGAGTTGAAGGACTCAATTTTGAAATGTAGTTCAACCTCTTAATTCTTTATGACTTTAGAAAAGTCTTCTGCATCACACATGGTTGTCAAATATTACCAAAACCACTTTTAGCCTTTTTTCTCCATTAGTCTAAGAAGGTCATCTTTCTTTTGAACAATTGAACTCACATAGTGTAAATTCAGAAACATCTCTAAATAAAACAAGTTGGAAGGTCTGGGGTGGGAGGTGGAAGAACATGCATTTCAACTGCCTCCAAAAGCCCTTCCCCTTTGTCTAATCAAAGTGAATAGGGTAACTAATTAAGAAGCTGGGTGATTCAGTGTATTGAGTGTTAGACATGGAGTCAGAAAGATCTCAATTGAAATCCTGTCTTGCTTACTTATTGGTTGCATAATTTGGATTAAACACTTAACCTCAACTATAAAAAAAGGATAATAGTAACATCTACTTCCCAAGGCTGTTATATAGATCAAACAAGATATTATTTGTAAAATGCCTAGAACATAGAAGGGGTTATATAAATGCTAGCTATTATTAATACCAATCACATTTAAAATTATAAAATGAGAAGGTCTTTTCCAGCACTATATCAGTGATCCTAAGTCATTCAACTCTCTCTTCCCCTACTCATTTTTTTTTCTTTTCAAAGTGGAACTTTTGGTAGGAGTCCTTCATTCCCTATTTTTTCGAATAGTTTATATAATATTGGAGTTAACTGTTTTTTAAATGTTTGGTAGAATTCACATGTAAATCCATCTGGTCCTGGGGATTTTTTCTTAGGGAGTTGATTAATGACTTGTTCTATTTCTTTTTCTGAAATGGGACTATTTAAGTAATTTATTTCCTCTTCTGTTAATCTGGGCAATCTATATTTTTGTAGATATTCCTCCATTTCACTTAGGTTATCAAATTTATTGGCATACAGTTGGGCAAAGTAACTCCTGATTATTGCTCTAATTTCCTCTTCATTGGTGGAAAGTTCTCCCTTTTCATTTTTGAGACTAACAATTTGATTTTCCTCTTTCCTTTTTCTAATTAAATTAACTAGAGGTTTATCTATTTTGTTGGTTTTTTCATAGAACCAACTTTTAGTTTTATTTATTAATTCAATAGTTTTTTTACTTTCAATTTTACTAATCTCTCCTTTTATTTTTAGGATTTCAAGTTTGGTATTTGATTGGGGGTTTTTAATTTGTTCTTTCTCTAGCTTTTTTAGTTGCAAGCCCAATTCATTGATTTTCTTTTTTTCTATTTTATGCAAATAAGCATCTAGAGATATAAAATTTCCCCTTATTACCGCTTTGGCTGTATCCCACAAATTTTGGTATGTGGTCTCATTATTGTCATTCTCTTGAATGAAATTAGTAATTGTGTCTCTAATTTGCTGTTTCACCCATTCATTCTTTAGGATAAAATTATTTAGTTTCCAATTGGTTTTTGGTCTATTTTCTCCTGGCCTTATATTGCATGTGATTTTTATTCCGTCATGATCTGAAAAAAATGCATTTATTATTTCTGCCTTCCTGCATTTGATTTTGAGGTTTTTGTGTCCTAGCACATGGTCAATTTTTGTATAAGTTCCATGGACTGCTGAGAAAAAAGTAAACTCCTTTCTGTCTCCATTTAATTTCCTCCAAAGATCTATCATACCTAACTTTTCTAACATTTTGTTTACCTCCTTAACTTCTTTCTTATTTATTTTGTGGTTTGATTTATCAAGTTCTGAGAGAGGGAGGTTGAGATCCCCCACTATTATAGTTTTGCTGTCAATTTCTTCTTGCATCTCTCTGAACTTTTCCTCTAGGAATTTCCATGCTATACCACTTGGTGCATATATGTTTAGTATTGATATTGCTTCATCATCTATGGTACCCTTTAGGAAGATATAATTTCCTTCTTTGTCTCTTTTAATGAAGTCTATCTTTGCTTTTACTTGGTCTGAGATCAGGATTGCTACCCCTGCTTTTTTTTGTTCACCTGAAGCATAATAGATTCTGCTCCAGCCTTTTACCTTCACCCTGTATGTATCTCTATGTTTTAGATGTGTTTCTTGTATACAACATATTGTTGGATTCTGGTTTTTAATCCACTCTGCTATCTGCTTCTGCTTTAAGGGAGAGTTCATTCCATTCACATTCACAGTTAAAATAACTAATTCTGTATTTCCTGCCATCTTATTTACCCTAGCTTATGCTTTTCTCTTTCTTATCCCCTTTCCCTCCTCCCTACTATTTTGCTTTTGAAAACCACTTCCCTCAAACAATCCTTCCCCTTTAGAGCCCCACCCACCCCTTTTTCCCCCCTTTCCCTCCAGTTTCCTTATAAGTGCGTCTATTATTCCCTCTGAGCCAAATCTGATGAGATGGAGAACTCTTTTTATGATACAGACATGGTACTGATACCTAAACCAGGTAAAACAAAAACAGAGAAAGAAAATTATAGACCAATCTCCTTAATGAATATTGATGCAAAAATCTTAAATAAAATATTAGCAAAGAGATTACAGAAAATCATTCCTAGAATAATACACCATGACCAAGTAGGATTTATACCAGGAATGCAGGGATGGTTCAATATTAGGAAAACTATTAACATAATTGACTATATTAATAACCAAACTAACAAAAACCATATGATAATCTCAATAGATGCAGAAAAAGCATTTGATAAAATTCAACATCCATTCCTATTAAAAACATTAGAGAGTATAGGAATTAATGGACTTTTCCTTAAAATACTTGGTAGCATCTATTTAAAACCATCAGCTCGCATCATATGTAATGGTGATAAACTGGAACCATTCCCAATAAGATCAGGGGTGAAACAAGGTTGTCCACTATCACCATTACTGTTCAATATTGTATTAGAAATGCTAGCCTTGGCAATAAGACAAGAAAAAGAGATTAAAGGAATTAGAGTAGGTCATGAGGAAACCAAATTATCACTGTTTGCAGATGATATGATGGTCTACTTAGAGAACCCTAGAGAATCAACTAAAAAACTATTAGAATTAATCCACAACTTTAGCAAAGTTGCAGGATACAAAATAAATCCACATAAATCATCAGCATTTTTATACATCACCAACAAAATGCAACAGCAAGAGATACAAAGAGAAATTCCATTCAAAATAACTATCGATAGTATAAAATATTTGGGAATATATCTGCCAAGGGAAAGTCAGGATCTATATGAGCAAAACTACAAAACACTCTCCACACAAATAAAGTCAGATCTAAACAATTGGAAAAACATCAAGTGCTCTTGGATAGGTCGAGCGAATATAATAAAGATGGCAATACTACCTAAACTAATCTATCTATTTAGTGCTATACCAATCAAACTCCCAAGAGATTATTTAACTGAACTAGAAAAAATAACGACAAAATTCATCTGGAAAAACAAAAGGTCAAGAATTTCAAGGGAATTAATGAAAAAAAATGCAAATGAGGGTGGCCTAGATGCACCAGATCTAAAACTATATTATAAAGCAGTGATCACCAAAACCATTTGGTACTGGATAAGAAATAGAGTAGTGGATCAGTGGAATAGGTTAGGTTCACAGAACAAAATACTCAATGACAATTGTAATCTAGTGTTCGATAAACCCAAAGACCCCAGTTTTTGGGATAAAAACTCACTATTTGACAAAAACTGCTGGGATAATTGGAAACTAGTCTGGAAGAAATTAGGCATTGACCCACACCTAACACCATATACCAAGATAAGGTCAAAATGGATTCATGATCTAGGCATAAAGAATGATATTATAAACAAATTAGAACAATGTAGGATGGTTTACCTCTCAGACCTGTGGAGGGGGAAGGAATTTGTGACCAAAGAAGAACTAGAGGTCATCATTAATCACAAAATAGATAAGTTTGATTATATCAAGTTGAAAAGTTTTTGTACAAACAAAATAAATGCAGATAAGATTAGAAGGGTAGCAGTAAACTGGGAAAATATTTTTACATCCAAAGGTTCTGATAAAGGCCTCATTTCTAAAATATATAGAGAATTGACTCAAATATATAAGAATTCAAGCCATTCTCCAATAGACAAATGGTCAAAAGATATGAACAGACAATTTTCAGACGAAGAAATCGAAACTATTTCCGGTCACATGAAAAGGTGCTCCAAGTCACTATTGATCAGAGAAATGCAAATTAAGACAACTCTGAGATACCACTACACACCTGTCAGATTGGCTAAAATGACAGGAAATGATAATGATAGCTGTTGGAGGGGATGTGGGAAAACTGGGACACTGATACATTGTTGGTGGAACTGTGAACGGATCCAACCATTCTGGAGAGCAATTTGGAGCTATGCTCAAAGAGTTATCAAACAGTGCATACCCTTTGACCCAGCAGTGTTTCTACTGGGCCTATATCCCAAAGAGATTTT
>JAJPUD010006102.1:97670-138920 GCA_023553655.1 Myrmecobius fasciatus | reverse complement strand
CAACATTCATCATTAACTTTTCCTGTCATTTTAGCCAATCTGACAGGTGTGAAGTGGTATCTCAGGGTTGTCTTGATTTGCATTTCTCTGATCAATAGAGATTTGGAGCACCTTTTCATATGACTATAAATAGTTTTAATTTCATCCTCTGAAAATTGTCTGTTCATATCCTTTGACCAGAAAATTTGATTTTTGCAAATAAGATTTTTGCATAAGATTTTGGAAAGATGAATGTTGAAAACTATCTCTGCGTGTATTTGAAAAAATAAGTAAAACGATTAAAAATTTAAAAAACCCAAAACAAAAGTTTTAGGGGATACTTTTCAGGGATAGATGCAGCATCTTACATGGCAAAAAAGTAGTTTATTGGGCATTATATCCCTACACAAACAAATGCCACTTAATATGAAAAGTAAATATTTTCATAGGGGAATCTGTTATTCTGATTAGTTTAGGAAAAAGTAGTTGGCCAGAGGTTGACTTATTTGTCAACAAAATGGGTGCATTTCTGTTCCTAGTTAAGGGAGATGAATTTAGGGATATTCTTTATCCTCTAGCTTTTGCCAGGACATAGTTGAGGTCACTTCAGGGGTTGGACAGTAGGGGTTCAGGTCCAGGTGAAAATCAGGCTTCTCAGAGGCAACAGAATGCCATGGTAAAATTGCAAGAGCACTGATCTTGCAATCATAACACCCGAATTCAAAATTCATCTTCAGTACTTAATATCACCTGTACCTCAGATTATAAAAAACCTTTTAGTTTTTCTTTGTGCCTAAATGACCTATTGCTATCTCTCTTTGATATTTATATATTAATTTGTAACAATGAGCTTCATGCTTTCATAAAAAATTATTACAGATTAGCTGTTCTCAGGTGCATAAAAAAGTTATTAAGAAGATGTATATTAGATATTTCTATTTAGTTCACTCCCCTCTTCCATTCCCCTTCCACTGGACAACTCTTTATCCTCTGGAAATTGTTTTGTTATGGAAAGAGTTTTAGGACTAGCCAGGAGGAAGATGGGGTTTTGTCCCTTTTCTCCTTTGTAAAGTGAATCAAACCACTAAAACTACCATCCTATTCCTGCCCCCACCCAGTTGTTCTGTAGCCTTTGAGGATACAGTCTGGTGATACATTAGAAATCTCCTTAGCCTATCTCCAATTACTTGGAGGTTTGAAGTCTTCCTTCAAAGAGCTAGGTCTCCACAGTTCACCATTACCCTCAGGCTATTGCGTACAACATTGGCAGAAGAACCAAGTTACTAGACTTCAAATGTGCTATTGCTGGAAGAGCATTGGACCCTGGATGTCACAGAAGTAAAGAATCTCAGAGGGTGATCAAAGGCCATCCACATGAATAAAAATTCCTTTCACAATATGCCTGACTAGTGGTCATCTAGTGTGAAGGTCTCTAATGAGGAAGGGATGCCCACTTTGCAACCCATTTTGCTTTGGAATAGGCCCAACTGTTAGGAAGTTTTTCCTTTCCTTTTGTAAGCCTGAATTTACATCTTTTTAACTTCTACCCATTGTTCTTAATTCTCTCTTCTGAAACTAAGTAGGACAGAGAAAAATGAAGATCATTAAGTGCTATGATAAAATAGAGAGAGAGAAAGAGAAAGAGAGAGGGGAGAGAGAGACAGAGAAACAGAGAGAGAGGGAGGAAAGGAGAGAAGGAGGGGGAGAGGAGGGAGGGAGAGAGAGATGATGTAAAATTAAGAATGGATCATTTCTTTTTATGAAAGATTAATAAAAAAGGTTTACTAAAGATTACTTATATTGGTGGGCAAATAAAAGGCCATAAAGTCCACATATGGACTTTAGCTAAGCATTTAGCACAGTATTTCATGGTATCCCTATGGACAGAATGGAGAGATGTGGGCCAAGTGATAGAAGCTTTACATATACTTAGAACTAAATGAATAACTGAATCTCAAGAGCAATGATTAATGAATTAATGTTAATTAAGGAGCAATTTCTAATTGAGTTTCTCAAAGATCTTTCCATGGCCTTATTTCATTTAATATTTTTATTAGTGACTTGGATGAAAGTATTATTAGTATGTTTTTCAAATGTGGAAGTGACATAAAGGTTGAAGAGATAGCCAACACACTGGACAGAACATAGACTTTGAGACCCAAGGAAAAATGATGGGTTGGATCTAATAGGAAACAATTTATTTAATTGATGTTTGAAACTGAACAGTGTTTGAGTTAAAGTACTAGATTTACATTTAAAAAGTCAAGTGAAAAACTAGAGAGTTATGGACAGTTTTGGCCAGACAACTAAATGTGAGCCAACCATGTGACATAGCAGCTAAAAATAACATGATCATCTGTATTAGTGGGAAGTAAATAGTACTACTAGACTTTGTAGAGCATACCTAGCTTTTTATACTAAGGAGGGTGAGGATGGTGAATTTTGTGCTGCAATAGGACTTAAAGTTATTTGGATATCTTCATTAAGTCTGGCACCAATATGATGAGGCCCCTTGAATAGAGGGCCATCAGGCTGATTCAGGAAGAGAGAACTGCTCCAGAGCAAATCAAAGCTTGCATATGGCAATCATTCCTGGGATTAGGATTGTGAATGATTTCTGTACTTCCATCCTAAGTGAGAAAAAGAGACCTAGTCTCAAAAACAACCAACCAAACAAAAATCCATGGCAAAAAAAAGAAAAAAAGAAATGAGATGTTCCCTTATCATAGCACATCTGGAGGATTGAGTTTAGCTCTGGGTGTCACATTGAAGAAAGTAGCTTGACAATCCAGAACACATCCAGAGGAAGGTAGTAGGGTGAGAGGATCATTCCAAACAAAAATAGTTGAAGGAACTGAAAATATTTATCCTATAAAAGAAAGACTTAGGTAGTATATGTGAAGGCATGGATTGGACTTGATTACCTGAAGTACTGTCCAGCTCTAATATTATATGATTTAAAAGACTTTTTAAAAATCATGGTGATATAGTGGATAGAGACCTAGTCTTGAGGTCCAAATGATGGATTTAAGAACTCTCTGTTACATACTGCCTGTATGACCCTGGTGAAATCACTTAACTTTTACAAGTTCTCCAGGCAGCTCTCTAAGACTATAAATTACATGGAGAGAGGAAATTAATTTTTAAAAAACTTAAATCTTTTTATTTTCAAAACATCTGCATAGATAATTTTTAACGTTCACCCTTGCAAAACCTTGTATTCCAAATTCTTTCCCCCCACTCTCTCCCCAAGGCAGCAAGTAATCCAATCTATGTTAAATATGTGCAATGGTGGAGGAAGTTTCTTATGAGTACCTCTTTACACCAGTATGATTGCAGGTCTTATAAGAAATATACACACACACACACACACATATATATACACATATACATACATACACATGCACACATATATGTATCTGTCTACCAGTAAGCAAGAATTTATTAATGTGTCAGGCACTGTGCCAGACACTATGCTGGGGATACAAATACAGTGAATGAAATAATTCATATTTTTAGAGTCTCTTTCTCTATCTCTTTGTATCTCTCTCTTTCTGTCTTTGTCATTCTGGCTCTGGCTCTTTTAACTCTCTTTCTGTCTCTCTCCCTCTCTTCTTCTTCCATGACTTTTTTCTGTCTTTCTTCTCTCTCCCTCACTTCTTTTCCTTTTCTTAAATCCTCTTTCTTCTTTCTCTCTTTCACTCTCCTTCACTCTGTCTATCCATCCATTCATCTATCTATTTATCTGTCTTCAGTCTGAGTGTCTCAGAGTCTAGAATGGAATCTCAAAGTTAGAGCTAAACTGGGAGTGATCTAGTATAACTACAATATCTTTATATCATCCATTTGCTGGGATAACTGCAGCCACTATTTCATGATTTTATTTCCTAATATTTATAAAATAATAATAGTTATTATGATAAATGATAATTGGGTATTTCTTGATAACTGCTTATTACATGTCTTTACTTTGCAGTGTCCTAAAGTATGTGCCATTATTACTTTATATATCTGAAATATAGCAACACATTTGGTGATGATTCAGTCATAGTCATAGGGACTGTGGGTTTGTTTCCCACAGCTGGGATTCTAGTATGTGTTTGAATCATACTCTGGCTAATAGAATCATAGAGTTGCTATCATTGAAAAAGTTAATTCAAAAAAAAAGTTAATTCATTAAAAATATTTACAAGGAAACTTTAGTTATGCCAAGAAAATAAAACTGTTAATATGAACCACATTTCTTAAAGAGGAGTTGGTATAGACTGAATACAATTTCTCCAAATTATCTTTTCCTGGGGTATCTGATTGGTCTACCTAGTGGAACAAAATGTATTACAGGCTCACAATGATTCTGGCAACTGCTAGGAATAATCTCCTCTAGGTTTTCATTTTTAGAAATTTTGTTTGTTAGGACATAATCAAAGTATATTAGAAAGCAAATATCCTTAGTATCTTCATTAGGAATGAAGGCAAAAAAGGATACAAGAAATCTTATAATCTGCTTCAAGTTCCAAGGATTTGATTTTTTGTAAATGTGATTTATGGCTCCAAATGAAGGACTTGGAGAAAAGTAGTTGTCAGTTCTTTGATGGGCATTTTATAGATTTCTATTATGTTAGAAATATCTAATAGAAAACATTTTCAGCTTGAAAGAAAAAACACATGTGGACAATGTTAGCAGTTCAACAAAACGTGCAACTAATTCAAATTTAATTTAAACAAAAAAAAGGTGCTTTGAGGATTTGTCAGAAGTTCTGTGGTTTCAGGCTTTTGTATAGCTTGTTGATACCAACACGGGACAATTCAGTATCCTTTGTTAAGTAACATTTCAGCATAATTGAGGGAAAAGAAGAAAATAGCTGGATCACAATTAGCTAGCAAGGTGATATTGATTGAATTGTAATCTAGTAGATTTCTATAACCTGATTTTTAGAGTCCTGTGAGTAGGCAAAGGGAATGCTCATTTATATATTGTCAGGCATTGTGCTAAGAACTTTTTATAAATATCATCTCATTTGATCCTCATAATAACCTTGAGAAGTAGGTGCTATTATTGTCTCCTTTTTATATTTTAGAAAACTGAGCACAAATGTCAGTTGTTTTTATTATATATTTTTATTGATACTGGTACCCTGTTAGGGTCTTAGTATTTGCTCATTGTTCTTGTTCTGGTTTAGATTCACTTGTTTGTTTTAGTTTGTTGCTGCTTTGACCAGACTTATAATTTCATTAGCATAAAGAACTCCAGGTGAAGAAACTTCCTCTAACAATGTAGGTCAGCAATTGTTTTGTAAATTAAATTATTAGAGAGTCACTTGGAGCACTGAAAAATTAAATGTTTTGTCCAGGATCACATGACTGATATGTCACAGGTGAAATTTGAACTCATGTCCTCCTGATGTTGAGGCTGCTTCATCAGAATAATATGGCTCTCACTGTTGCCCTATGGGAGAGGGCGAGATTTATATTATTAGTAGCACTTTGTAGATGAAGAAACTTTTAGTGATTTCTTTGCCAAAGGTCACACAGCAAAGCCAGAAATAGAACTTTAAATTCTCTTTGAAGGTTGGCCTTAGCACTCTATTCACTACTTCATGTTGCTTTGTGAGTTCAGCTTAAATGAAATTAATCATATTACTTTCAAATATAATAATTTATTCAAAAGTACGTTGAAACAATAATAACCTATACAGATATAAGATTTCAGATTATTAGTTTTTATATTTTAACATTTAATATCGAACTTTTTCATTAAGAAAATATTAGTGAAAGATCAGCATTAACACCCTATACTTGTGCAACATAGTTTTAGCTTTCAAAACACTTTCATATGCATTGAATATGGCTCTCACAATTTCTAAGGGAAAGGGTGGGACTTGCATTATTAGTACCATTCCATAGATGAAGAAACTAAGAACTTAGGTCAGTTAGTTATTGCTTTGGCCAAGGTCACACAGCAAAACTAGAATTAGAACTCTGGATGCCCATGTTCTCTTTGAAGCATCTTTAGCCTTTTTCTCTTTTCAAGATGTGATTGGGAAGATCTGATGCAACCCTTCTGGAATAAAGTACAAGAAAAGTGCTGCCAAAAACATTTAAATAAAATCGCACTTGAAAATTTTTACCCTTATTTAAGTAAACTTTAACTGGGCTTCAAAGCACAAATGTTTTGGCTAAGTTTTGGTATGGTTCACAAACTGCCTTAGGACAATAAGTCAGCGTAAAAATAAAACCAACTGATTCCATTTTAATAAAGAAACTGCCTGCTTTTACTAATGGTTTTACATTTCCTTTCTTTTAGTCCAGATTTCCTGCATATCTCATCTTGGCTTTCTTTAATGCCTTCAGTTCTAATCTAAAGCCCACAATCTTATTCTGATTTCAGACATTTGTAGAGATGTATCTTCCTGGGAATTAGTCCTCTGTCCTTCTGCTTATTAGAATCATTACCTTCTTAAAAGGACTAAGATCCAAGCTGCCCCAAAATAATGAAGATCTGGAACTGAGAGGCCAAATTCTTTGTAAACAGAAGTTTGTGATTGGATTCTGATCTTGGAAATATTCATAATGTCAACACACTACATTGTACATAGTAGATACATTGTAAGTGCTTATGGAAAGAAGGAATATAAATTGAAATGAAAGAAAAAATAAAGAGGCAAAGAAGGCATACTAGCTAAATAGTCTTTTTTTTCCTCTTGAGAAAATAGACTGTATTGTAGTTGAAAACCAGTACGATGTTTTCTGTAGGCAGCTATACTCATCATTATTTCTCTTTATTCTTGTCTAAGGGGGATACAACCTACTCCCTTCTACTAACTCCTTTCCCCTTTGCCTCTCAGGTAAGGTTGGAGTAGAGAGAAAGCTATCACAGAGACTGGCTTAGTAAAGTCAAATGACTTTCTGAAATTGAACCCAAGACCAGAAGATTAAGGGAACCTGATAATGGAACGTGTGGATATGTGTAACTAAAAAGACATATTTTGTGCTTGCTATTTTGAATCAGGTATATGGGAGATTAGGAAAGGAGTTTAGACTACATAAATTCAAGGTTCTCCAATAATATTAGTAGGGGAATAATCTTCATTCTTGATTGTTTGGCAAACTGGGTACCTTGTTTGTATGCAGGTTTCTAGTTTAAAAGCCTATCAATACATAGGGCTGGTTAGGTTAATAAAGGGCTTTTGCTTTATTTTGTTTTTACCATAATCACATATCTTGAAAAAATATTCTCATATGGGCAAATAGTGACACATTCAGAGCCTCAGTTTCCTCATTTTACCAATGAAGACAAAAATATCTGTTATGATGCTTCCCTCCCCAGATTTTTATGAAATCAAATTATATTCATATTTGAAATATTATATAAAGTCAGGTATTATCCAGCATGGCTTAATGGATAGAAGACTTGTGTTAGAGCCATAAAGGCCTGGGCTTAAGTTTTATTTCTGACAACTCCTAGCTATGTGACCATAACCTAGTCACTGAAGTTAAGAACTCAGGACATTTTCTTTGTCTATCAATTTCAGAGTACTTGTCAGCATGCATCAGCATAGGGAATTACCACACAAGGGACCATCCTACATTGATAAAATCACAGAGCTAGACAAAAAAAGGACTATCTATCCTTTCCTTTCTTTTCCTTTGTAATTCCTTATTTGTGATGTGTTGCAGTCTGCTCCTGTTCACCAGATGTCTCTCTGTTACCCTTTGAGTGATACTCATGGCCTTTGAATGATCCCCAATTCCAGTTTTTAGAGAATACAGCATTCCATGACTCACAGCCATACAATACCATTAGTCAAATTTTGGTACCAAAATACTGATCCTTTCTTTTTAATGCAAAACCTGAGGTCATTAAAAAAGCTTTTCAGTTTCTCAAAGTCAATTTAGTCCACTCCTTCCTCTGTCTAGTTTTAATCCTAATTGCTCATTTGTCACATCTGATTAATTGGTCCATGTATACTGATACATACACATATGTGTGTGTTTAGGTTGGCCAATTCAACTAAATAACAGAGTCTAGATGACAGGCATGATCCATCCATTGTGAATTTCTGGCTAATGGAGTGTCCTGATCAAATGTATAGACCAAGAAACTAAGGTGGCCACTTTATGTAGAAATGAGAGGAAAAAAGGGCCAGAATGACAGAAAGTTGTGGTCAGACAATAGAATTTCAGAATTCAAATACTTGAAGGTGCTAAATAGGGCATGCAGTGGATAGAGTTTTGGCTTTGGAGTCTGAAAGACCTGGGTTCAATTCTGACCTTACACACTTACTAGCTTTGTGAGCTTGGGCAAATTGCTTATTTTCTGCCTCAGTTTTTCTCATCTATATAATGGGGTAATAATAATAGCATCTACCTTCCAGGGAAGGATAAAATGAGATATTTGCCTTAAAGAATCATATAAGTGCAAGCTGTGATGATAGTGCTGATGGTAGTTGTGGTATACTTAGTTCTGGTTGTTGATATTTAAGATATGGCTTGTATATGACTCATAAAAGAGGATTAGAGATGGAGGTTGAGGTTAAGGAGACAAAAAGACCATGGAGTGAGAGTGATTTGTTATCCACATGTATGTTGAAGTTTTGACAATGTTGACAATCAATGAGGTAGAAAAGTATGAGCTAGGAACTAAAATCATTGAGGAAGATAAAATATGGTCCTGAAGATGAGCAAATTACAAAAAATGGATAAAGGGAGAGGAATATACTTCAGAGATACTGTTGAACAATAAGGAAAGAATCAGTGGGGAGCAAAGAGTATTTCAACCTTCCTCATGGCATTGTCAAAGTAGAAAGAGGGAGAGGGAGAACTACCTCTACTAGAGAAGTTGTCATGGATTGTTGTTAGGAGGAATCTAGGTTTACAATAATGGATCACAATGATTTTTCTGTCATGTGAACTTAACTTCAGGGATGCAGGTACTGGTATTTAGAAGTCCAGGCAATTGAATCAAAAGTGGACAGGTTTTATTGCCAGCTATAGATTATGTTGCAATCAGAAATGGACATGCCCAATAGATTAAAAACATGGCTGTTAGTATTCAGAAGGAACTAAAAAGCTGAGATCAAGGATAGATTTTTCTAGAAGTATTTATAGAAGTTTTAAAACATCAAAAGGACCTAGAAGCAAAGGAGGTTGAGGAAGGGACTTTAATGGCCTTGTTTTTGTCCTGAGGAATTCTAGCTGGGGTAAATTGGTCTTCACCCTTGCTATAGTCTTTTCCACGGCCATTTTCCTTTAGTGACTTTTTTAAATAAGGGAGAACCCAATCTCTCCCTTGTTTCTTTGTAAAACAATTCATATGAGGAAGAGAGTAGGATATTATTTCTCTTGAGCAGCTAGTATTAATCTCTTAAAAGTGAAGAAGCTATTAGTTTGCCCTGATATTTGCAAATTAATGTTTAAAAATGGACCAAGGTTACATTATAGAGGGATACAGTAAAGGTTTCCATTCCCTGTCTTTACATTTTGAAACAACCTGGCTGCCACATCTGGCTCCAAGGCAGTGTGTCTAGAGGTTTGCTGTGGCTCTAAGCTGAGGGCTTAGTGTTAGAACTAATGGTAATGCAGTACTTTTGTGACAATTGCAGACTCAGTGAAAGGCCACTCTGTGTGGAGACTTCTTTGCCTCTACTCTGTCCCATCTCATAGTCGCAATTTTGTATCCTAATCCAAAGAGCAGCATATGAACTGACAGCACAAATGCCTCAATACAGTCTGTGAAGGGTGCTTAGTTAAATCTAGGATAGTAAAGAGCTCATCATTTTTCTCAGGCATCACCTCTGCAATTATTTCTAGACTATCCTCTCCATGATTTCCCTTTGGTACATAAAATATGTCCCCTGGAGGGACAGAATGAGTAGCTGAAGATGAGAGACATATGCATCATAACCTTTGTCTGAAAGGAAAATAAGGCTAATATGTGTTATATTTCATTTATTTTACCTGTAATAAAATCACCTGCCTAACATAGTGCTTTGTTTACAATAAGGACTTAATGCGTTTTTAATTGGATTGAATTGCTGGAATTATTCCATGATAGTAAGTTAGGACACTGTAATTAGGGTGGCTCCATTAACCCTTTATGGTCACAAAGGAACTATTTATTGAAGTTGAATAAATGGACTGAATATTCATTAAGGATACATAGTGAAATCCCATTTGCAGGAGAGTTAATTAGCTCCAGGATCATTCATTCAGTTTATAAAAATGGAGGATCTCTTTCTCTGAAAGCAAAAGCCAGCAATTTGCTAATTCACCCTAAGAAAACATTTTAGACTTGGGAAGAGGTTAAGGGAATGTTTTGTTGCTACTGTAAAAGGAATTCTTAGTTGAAAGGGAAAAAGTACCACTTGTCTTTCATATGATAGAGGAGAGGAATGCAGCAGATAAAGAAATATCATTAAGAGAGGGAAACCTAAACAGGTTTGTTAGTGCTGATTTTATTGGAGAAATA
This sequence comes from Myrmecobius fasciatus, assembly GCA_023553655.1. NCBI lineage: Eukaryota > Metazoa > Chordata > Mammalia > Dasyuromorphia > Myrmecobiidae > Myrmecobius > Myrmecobius fasciatus. The sequence continues at coordinate 128,473 of JAJPUD010006102.1, read as the reverse complement.
TGGAAAATTAAATTCTCAGGATTTTGTTTGGTGCTAAAATGGGGGGGGCATGTTAAGGACAAGAATATCTATTAAAAAACCCCTGAAAAGTACTTTCTGTTTTTTGGTCTGAGGAACTTAATTGGAGATCAATTAATGTGATAGAATGAATAATAATAATTGATATTTATATAGTCTTTAAAGTTTTTGGAACCTGCCAGACAACAAATATGTATTAAGTACTTCCTATGTACCAGATACTGCCAGATTCTGGAAATACAGAGAAAGGCAAAAACCTAGTTCCTGCTCTTAAGATTCTCACATTCAGTTTCAGGAGAAAACTTGCAAATAATTATATACAGGTAAGACAAATATAAAGTAGATGGAAGATAATCTCACAGGGAAGACAATGGCAGTGGAGTGAATCTAGAATGGCTCTTATAAAAGTTGGAATTTGAACTGAAACTTAAAGGAATAAGAGAATTCTAAATACATGGCAGCTAGTAAATATATGCAATGGAGAGATGGAATGTCATGTGAGAGGAACAACAATATGATCAGTGCCTCTGAGTTAATAGAGGAATATAATTTAAAAAGACCAGAAATATACAAAGAAGTCAAATTGGGAATGGCTTTAAAAGACAGGATTTTATATTTGATCCTGAAGATAAAAAGGAGCCACCTGAATTTGTTGAATCTGAGGGTGACGTGTCTGTCATACTTGGACTTTAAGAAGATTACTTTGGCAATTTAATGAAGGATGGATTCAGATGGTGAAAGACTTGAGGCAGGGACACTAACAAGGCATGAAATGTTGAGGACCTGCTTCAGGGTGGTGGCTATGGAATATAGAGAAGGGGATGTCTAAGAGAGATACTGTAGAAATGACAAGACTTGTCAACAGTTAGATTATGGGGTGATCTCTCATAACATGACTAATATGGAAATGTTTTAGGAATTGCACATATATAAGCATATCAAATTGCTTACTGATCAACACTATCAAAGAGTTTAGAAATGTCAAAAAGGATACATATTGAGGAGAGAATTTTTAGATTTGGCAATCATTGTTAACTTTGGAGAGAACAGTTTTAACTAAACAATAAAGTTAGAAGAAGCCAAAATGCAGAAAATTTAGAAGAGAGTAAAAGGAGAGGAAGGGGAAACACTGGTTATAGATTATTTATATTCATATTCTTTTTGTTCTTTATAGTTCTGGGAGATAGGAGCTATAGGTATTATCTATCACTTCTGTCTCACAGATGAAAAAACTGCTTGGAGAGCTTGAATGACTTATTTTTGGTTACTTAGTGGTAAACATTAGTAGTGAGATTTCAGTTAAGAGCTTTTTTACTGCAAGTCCAGTGTTTTATCCATTTAATCACATTGTCTCTAATTGCTATACCTAAATTCAAATTGTTTCTATGATAGTCCCAAAACAAAATTTTGTATATAACTTGGAGCCATTCCTGGAGCACAGAATTGACCTGGTTTGAAAAAAAGCATCATTTAATGCCTCCCTTTAACTTGAAGAGTATTTTAAAAAGTCTTTTTTAAAATAAATGTTTTAAATGCAGACAAGATTAGGAGGGAAGCATCAAATTGGGAAATCATCTTTACATTCAATGGTTCTGATAAAGGCCTCATTTCTAAAATATATAGAGAATTGTCTCATATATATAAGAATTCAAGCCACTCTTCAATAGATAAGTGGTCAAGGGATATGAACAGACAATTTTCAGATGATGAAATTAAAACCATCACTAGTCATATGAAAAGTTGCTCCAAATCACTATTGATCAGAGAAATGCACATTAAGACAACTCTGAGGTACCACTACACCCCTGTCAGATTGGCTAAAATGACAGGAAAAGATAACGATGAATGTTGGAGGGGATGTGGGAAAACTGGGACACTAATACATTGTTGGTGGAACTGTGAATGGATCCAACCATTCTGGAGAGCAATTTGGAGCTATGCTCAAAAAGTTGTCAAACTGTGCATACCCTTTGACCCAGCAGTGTTTCTACTGGGCCTATATCCCAAAGAGATCTTAGAGGAGGGAAAGGGACCCACCTGTGCAAGAATGTTTGTGGCAGCCCTTTTTGTAGTGGCTAGAAACTGGAAACTGAAGGGATGCCCATCAATTGGAGAGTGGCTGAATAAATTATGGTATATGAATATTATGGAATATTATTGCTCTGTAAGAAACGACCAGCAGGACGATTTCAGAGAGACCTGGAGGGACTTGCATGAACTGTTGCTGAGTGAAACGAGCAGAACCAGGAGATCATCATACACGGCAACAACAGTATTACATGATGATCAATTCTGATGGACATGGCTCTCTGCAACAAAGAATTGTCTCAAACCAGTTCCAATTATTCAATGAAGAAAACCATATACACCCAGAGAGAGGGATATGAAATATGGACCACAACGTAACATTTTCATGATCTTTATTGACATTTGCTTGCATTGTGTTGCCTTTCTCTGATTCTTTTTTTTTTCTTGTAGATAGGATTTTTCTTGCATAACTTCTCAAGCATTTCAACATTATTAACATGTAGTGGACTTCCTGCCATCTAGGGGAGGGGAGGGGACTGGGGGTAAAATTTGTAATGGAAAGCTTTGTAAAGATCAAAGTTGGGAAACTACCCATATACATGTCATACAAATAAAAAGCTTTAAAAAATAAAAAAAATAAAAAAAATAAAATAAATGTTTTGTGTATTTGCTTTCTCAATTAGTTTTTTATGAGTTGTTACTGTAGATTCAAACCTTTCTATTCTGCCAATTATTTTTGTGGTATAGTCCAAAAGATTCTTTTTTCATATTCAGAAATGTCCTGCGGTAGTTCTGTGCTATCTTGGGAATCCACAGTGTTACTTGCCTCAATATATTGATTCATTTTCCTTTGTCTTGAAATATTTATTCATAGATGCGTGGATTCTTTTACCTGATCTGAATGCCATATTCCCTTCTATTTTTAGTATCATTCCTGTTGGCTTCTCTGCTGATGTACAAGCTGAGTTTTTTCTCCTAAGAGTAATTTCAGTCTACTCCTTCCCCCAAGAGCAGTTGCCTAATTGCTTACTTTTTCATGCCCTTTCCTTTATTGATGGTTTTCTTGGGGACTGGACCTCAAACATCTTAGCTGCTGCCTGTACTAGGCAATTTATGGTTAACTAGCCTCAACCACTGCCCTAAATCACTTCTGTGGGGACAAACTGGTCCCAGATGGATGCTGGGTTCTTTCTTTAAGGCTCAGAGGGATACTACACATGTGCCCTGCCCCAGTTCTTTATGTTCCTTCATAATCTCACTGACCTTTTCAAGCTTCTGCTTTTTGGATTTCTCTGGCACTGGGAGGAAGGAGTAGCAGAAGTTCTACTTGAGGCTTGTGGGTTAATTTGTCTAACCCTGTCGATGCTTGAGTATGATGGGTGGTGGGGGAAGGAGTGCTGAGTGAGTGCTAGCAATTCATCTTTTATGCTTTTAATTCATTGAATTATCTCATTTGGGTTCTTAGTATCTTCGACTGTGTAGACACCTCTAACTTTTGCAAATAATTCCCATTTTGGAGAAGTTTGAAAGGTTATGAGGATGGAACAAAATATCTAGATACCTGCTTGTTGTTCATGTGACCTAGAGTTTGCAAATAGACTCTTAATAGAAAATTGAAAATTATAATAGTATTTTTGTTAGAATAAGGGTTGTGTGTTCATAAAGATTATAATATAACAGTCCTAAAACTGGAAGGAACCTTAGAGATGATCTAAAATCCAGTGTGTTAATATTATGGATGAGGAAAATGAAGCTTCAGTGATTTGCCGTAAATAATTTGTTGAAGATCATAGAAGGAATGAGGGACAGAATAGATTTGAACCAAGCCTCCCCAGCTCCAAACCAATTGATAATTTCTCTCTCATAAGAATTTAGTAATTTGGGAAAGTAGCAGATATGTGGCAGAAGTTTGGATGATGAAAATACCTTTTCAATGGAAGAAAGTATTTGATAGTTGCTGCTGCATTGATATTAACCAGATTTGAAGTTATAGCCAGCAGTAGTCTCTTTCATTATATATAAAATAGAATTTCTATTAAAATTATATTATATAAAATAGGACTTTGCCATACAGATGTACAGTTCCCAAATGCCCTACAAATAGTGATGGACCCACATGCATTACCTTTATAATATTGCCACAGTGATATCACTAAGAAATTTTAATGAAATATGAGAAATTTTAATGGAATTGCATGGCAGAATCATCAAACCTTACAGTATCATGAATAGTTCAACTAGTAGCCTGCTTACTACATTGTAATATTCTTCTTGTGTGAATAATTACTCCCATAATTAGATTAGTAATCTCAATTAGCATTGTGCTTTTGAAGACCTAGGTTATATTAGGTAGGGTTCTGCAGTCACAGAGGAATATATAGCTCTTAGCTGACATTTACTCTAGTGGTGGATTTTATAGCTCCTGTTAATTTGGTTTTAGTAGATTAGGGAATGTTATAGCTGTTTGTTATAAAAGCTAGATATTATCTTTATGATTCTTTTGGTAAATTTTCTGAGACCACACCTTTATTTTGATTACCTCACATGGAAATGCTTTTTATAAAAAATCAATTTTATGTTGTTGACTCTAATTAGGGGGAACTACTAGTAGTACTACTATAGTTTTCTATTCCCCAAACCATTGAGAAGACTAGAAAAGCAAAATCATTACAAATATACATGCATACACATTTATTTCTTCATTAACCATGTTGAAAAAAGAAAAAAAGAGAAATAGACTCAGTCTCTTTCTGAGTCCATCAGTTTTCTATCTAGAAGTGGATAACATATTTCATCCTAGTTCTCTCTAATTGTGGCCATGACTTTTTAAGGAAAGGGATAGATAGTTTCTCAGTCATCTGATTAATTGTTCATATATGATGTTATAGGAAGGGAGACAACAGGCGTTGGCTAGTAAGCAACCTCTATCCCTTTTCCCCTTGAATGGGGCATGGAAGTTTACAAGTATAGGAAATCTTACATGTTTGCAGAAAAGGACAGGGATTTTCGTAATGTGTTTAGTGTTTAAGCACAAAGAGAACAAAGACACAAAGACTTTCTGAAGTGTTAAAAAAATTTCACTTGTGTTACTAATGATGATGGGACAGGCAGTGTTTTTCCCCTCCCCATCTTCCAACAAAGAAATTAGAGGCATAAACGCAAATGTAGCTTTGCTTTGCTTCAGCTTCCCTATTTAAAACATCTTTTTTTTATCATGTTGTTATAAATAAAGATGGAATGACTTTCTCATCACCAAAAAAGTATTCAAGGAGAGCCTGGATGCATATATTTTTAGAATGTTGTAGAGATGATTTCTTTGTTGGATAAGATAGTGGAGTATATGACAGTTAAGATCCTTTTCCAGTCTAAATTTCTAAGTGATAGTGATCATAAGACTAAAAAATACATATTTAAATTATGTAAAGATAATTATTGGCTAAAGTTCAGCAGCAAGAAATACAAAAAGAAATTCCATTCAAAATAACTGTTGATAGTATGAAATATTTGGGAATCTATCTGCCAAGGGAAAGTCAGGAACTATATGAACTAAACTACAGAACACTTTCCACACAAATAAAATCAGACCTAGTCAATTGGAAAAACATAAAATGCTCATGGGTAGGCCGAGCGAATATAATAAAAATGACAATATTACCCAAATTAATTTACTTATTTAGTGCCATACCAATCAAACTCCCAGGAAATTATTTTACAGATCTAGAAAAAATAGTAGCAAAATTCATTTGGAAGAACTAAAGATCAAGAGTTTCAAGAGAATTAATGAAAAAAAAGGTTGATGATGGTAGACTTGCTGTACCAGATCTAAAACTATATTATAAAGCAGCGGTCATCAAAACCATTTGGTACTGGCTAAGAAATAGAGTAGTCGATCAGTGGCATAGGATAGAATCACAGGACAAACTAGGCAATAACTATAGCAATATAGTCTTTGATAAACCCAAAGACCCCAGCTTCTGGGATAAGTACTCACTATTTGACAAAAACTGCTGGGAAAATTGGAAACTAGTATGGAAGAAATTAGGGCTTGACCGATATCTAACACCACATACCAAGATAAGATCTAAATGGGTTCATGATCTGGATATAAAGAGTGATATTATAAGTAAATTAGAGGAACGTAATATAGTTTACCTCTCAGACCTATGGAGATGGAATAAATTTATGTCCAAAGAAGAATTGGAACTCTTAATTGAACACCAAATAGATAACTTTGACTATATTAAGTTAAAAAGTTTTTGTACAAACAAAACCAATGCAGTCAAGATTAGGAGGGAAGCAATAAATTGGGAAATTATCTTTACATTTAAGGGTTCAGATAAAGGTCTCATCTCTAAAATATATAGAGAATTGTCTCATATTTATAAGAATTCAAGCCATTCTCCAATCGATAAATGGTCAAAGGATATGAACAGACAATTTTTAGAGGATGAAATTAAAACTATTTGTAGTCATATGAAAAGGTGCTCCAAATAACTATTGATCAGAGAAATGCAAATTAAGACAACCCTGAGGTACCACTACACACCTGTCAGATTGGCTAAAATGACAGGAAAAGATAATGATGAATGTTGGAGGGGATGTGGGAAGGCTGGGACACTGATACATTGTTGGTGGAATTGTGAACGGATCCAGCGATTCTGGAGAGCAATTTGGAGTTATGCTCAAAAAGTTATCAAACTGTGCATACCCTTTGACCTAGCAGCATTTCTATTGGTTTTATATCCCAAAGAAATCATAAAGGAAGGAAAGGGCCCCACATGTGCAAGAATGTTTGTGGCAGCCCTTTTTGTAGTGGCTAGAAACTGGAAACTGAATGGATGCCCATCAATTGGAGAGTGGCTGAATAAATTATGGTATATGAATGTTATGGAATATTATTGTTCTGTAAGAAATGACCAGCAGGACGATTTCAGAGAGGCCTGGAGAGACTTCCATGAACTGATGCTGAGTGAAATGAGCAGAACCAGGAGATCATTATACACGGCAACAACAATACTATATGATGATCAATTCTAATGGACATGGCTCTCTTCAACAATGAAATGTTTCAAACCAGTTCCAATTGTTCAGTAAAGAAAGCCATATACACCCAGAGAGAGGGATGTGAAATGTGGACCACAACATAACATTTTCATACTCTCGATTGATGTTTGCTTACATTGTGTTTCCTATACGATTTTTCTTGCACAACAATGATAGGTGTGGAAATATGCATACATATATTCAATTTTTCAAGTATTTTATCACAATTAACATGTAGTAGATATCCTGCCATCTAGGGGAGGGGTGGGGAGTAGGGGGAAAAATTTGTAACAGAAAGCTTTGTAAGGGTTAATGTTGGAGAACTACCCATACATATGTTTTGCAAATAAAAAAATAAAATTAAAAAAAGATAATTATTGGCTATTAGAGACTTTTTAAAAGAGAGCTTTAAAATATTCTGTGTCTAATGATTGTCATCTCTAAGAAGGGTATAAGGTAAGGAAGTAAAAAAAAGGGGGGGGAAGAAATTTCCATGATTATTTTATTGTATATTTGGAGGAAATAGCAAATTATACAAGGTAGATTTGCAGTTTCATGTCTTTTTTTTTGTTATACTGTGTCATAGAAATGTTGTTTTATTCCCTGAATTGAAAGTAAAATAAATTTTTAAAAATTCCTTACTAGAATTTCCCAGGCAAACATGACAATATCCTCACATATGTTGTTGTTTTCTTTTATTTGGATTTAGGCAAAAACCAGCAAAAGTGACAATGCAGGAGAAAGAAGTCATAGATTCATAAAGGGTTTTTGAATTCCCCTTATCTCATTTTTATAGATGAATCAACTGATGATCTGAGAAATTAAATGATTTGTCCAAGGTCATAGAGTAGGAAACAGAGTTGGGGATGAAATTCAAGTCCTCTGACTACAAATATGATAGCCTTCCCATTTTACCATGTGAGATAATAATGAGCAAAACTAAATAAGATGGGTAAAAGGATGCATAGGCAGTCCTAGCTTACTAATACAAAGTCAGTTATATTTATCAATCAAGAGTTTCAAGTAACAAGATTTGGCATCTGGTTGGATGTGTGGAGAGGCCTTGAATAAAGAGTTGAGGGTGATACTAAATTTGAGAATATGGTTGATGGGGATAGTGGTACCTTGAAAATAATATTATAGTAGTTTGGAATAGGTAGGGAATTAGAGTGATGATGGTAGTGAAGGGGGGAAGATAGTCTAGCTTTGGACATGTTGATTTTAAAAAAGTGGTCTATTTTTAATTTTTTTAAAATAATATCTTTCTATTTTCAAAATACATGCAAAGATAGCGTTCAACATTCACCCCTGTAAACTCTTGGGTTCCAAATCCTTCTCCCTCCCTTCTTCCTGCCACTCCCCTAGATAGCAAGCAATTCATTATATGTCAAACATGTGCAGTTCTTCATACATATTTCCACATTTATCATATTGCAAAAGAAAAATCAGATCAAAAGGGAAAAATGAGAAAAAAGCAAGCAAATAACATCCAAAAAGTGAAAATACTATGTTGTGATCCACATTCAGTCCCCACATTTTAGATGCAGATGGCTCTCTCCATCACAAGTCTATTGAAATTGGTCTAAATCACCTCATTATTAAAAAAGAGTCAAGTCCATCCCAGTTGATCATCACATAATCTTGTTGTATACATTGTTCTCTTGGTTCTACTTACTTCACCTAGCATCAGTTCATGCAAGTCTCTCTGGGCCTTTCTGAAATCATCCTGCTGATGGTTTCTTATAGAATAATAATATTCTATCACATTCATATATCAGAACTTGTATTCAGCCATTCTATAGCTGATGAACATCCATTCAGTTTCCAGTTCCTTGTCACTACAAAAAGGACTGCTACAAACATTTTTGCACATGTGTTTTCTTTCCCCCTTTTTTATGATCTCTTTGGGATATAGATCCAGTTTGATGATCCTTTGGACATAGTTCCAAATTGCTCTTCAGAATGATTGGATCAGTTCACAACTCTACCAACAATGCATTAGTTGACCATGTTGATTGTAAGATATCTCGAGATTTCCAATTTGAAATCTCTGTTTGGCCACTAATGAGCTTAGAAGAGAGACTAGAAATGAAAATTTAGAGAGAATTTTCTTTATAGTGATGGTATGGTAGCTGAGGAACTCACCAAATGAAATGGTATAGAAAAAAAAGACAAGAGTTCTTAGGAAAGAGCCTTGGGGGACACCCATAGTTAGAGAGGAAAGGATTTTAAGAGATTACATGCATTTGAATGGCTGTTGCAACTCCATACTAGCTCAGCTCTATTTTAGGGAATGGGATGAGAAATGTTTAATGCCTGGGTAGAAGATACTTTGTGGCATAAAATCCAAATTCCTTAGTGCAGCTTTCAGGTTCCTCCATGATTTGTCATTTTTTGACTTTTTTCCCCCCACAATTCTCTTGAGTAGTGCTAGAGAAAGAAAGAGATTGGATGAATATTTTCATTAGTTTAGAGAACTCACCAGAATTCTCCTCACCACTTTCCCAAGTGTTTTTCTATTTGTTTAATACTATTTATTGTCCTAGAGTATTGAAAAGTGGAATAATTTGTCCGGGGTCATACAGCCAAGATGAGCCAGAGGTCAAACTTAAACAGCATGCTTTTTGACTTCAAGTCCAGTTCTCTGTCCATTAATTTTATCCCTCTGTGTGTTCTGTGCACAAACCAAACTAAGTTATTCGTTATTCCACTCTCTGCAGCCTCTTTCTTTCCCCTTGAAATTCTACCCATCCTTTAAGACCCAGCTCAAATGCTGCTTTTTCCACAAATGGACATACTTCTCCCTATCCTGAGCTGGAAGAAATCTTTCTTTCCTCTGAATCCTGCTAGTACTTTGGAGCTTTCACATGTACTTTGTTGTGTTTTTATGGTGGTTATTTGTGTACAAGTCTTTTCTGCCCCCTGAGATTGTCATATCCCTTAAGCAGAGAGCATAGTGATTTATCCTAGTAACTCCAAATTAAAGACTTGTTATTCAATTTGTTAAATAGGATTTTGTGGACTAGTCTGGAAACTTAATCAAAATTGATGATATTTCTGTGCCTTGTGAATTATAAGCAATTGAATTATAAATTAACTCTTGGATAGCAGGTTTTGTTGTTCAGTCCTTTTCAGTCCTAACTCTTTGTGACTCCATTCAAGGTTTTCTTGGCAAAGGTACTAGAGTGGTGTGCCATTTCCTTCTCCAGTTTATTTTACAGATGGGGAAGCTGAGACCAACAGGGTTAATTGATTTGGCCAGGGTCATATAGATAGGAAGTGTTTGAAGGTAAATTTCAACTCAGGAAGATGAGTCTTCTTGACCCCAAGGCTGGCACGCTAGCCACTGCAACCCCTAACAGCTCCTGTTTCAGTTGAATGAATGACAATAATGCAATAAATCCATTATATGAAATAAATCCATTAAGCCCTCTGATACATTTACAATATAGTAACACTGTTTCTATCATCTTTAAAGTTTTGGTAATATTTTCACAGTTGTGAGTTTTCAAATTTTTTATTATTTAAAGATTTGAGTTTTGTCCTTTTGTTGTTTTGCCCTCTCAAAGGATTTTTGTTCATTTAACAATAATTATATTACTTGTTTTCCTGCCTTGCACATTAGTAGGGTCTTGGACCTCCTGGAAGGTCCATGGAAGAGAGACAATCTCCCACTTTCCCACTCCTTTCTTGGTTCCCCTAAACTTACACTGAGTAGAATGCAGAGGGCAGGCCCCATCTCTCTCTCCCAGGGAGAGTGGAAGCAGGGAAAGGGGCAGGATGTGGTTTTAGAAGCTATTGCTCAGCTCCCAGCTAGTGCTCAGGGAACATTCCACAGCATGGATGCAGGTTGGGAACTGGCGTGGGCATGCCATAGCTTATACTCTTCCTGCCAGGGCCAACTATGGCTCTCCTCTCCCTCCTGTTGTCTAGTGTGGGCTCATAGAATAGCTTTATTATGCACGCCTATTTTCTGACTTTTATTGTTAGAACTAGACCTCCATCATGAAATCACATAAGAACTGTTTACTGGTTTCTTGGGGGCAAATTAATATGAAGTGGTGGTGCTTGAGGAGAAACTGGATGAGATCATTTTGTTTTATTGTGATTTTCCTGTGCCCATTCTGTAGCATGTATCTCTGTGGAGATTCTTAACTGAGAAAGGCTCAAGAGTTTATAACCCTGGGCCTGTTCTCAGTTGTAAGAGAGCTTAGTTTGTGAAGTGGGCTAGACAGATGAGCTTTCTAAGCAGATGAAGATAATGACTATCCCATCCCAATAAGATGACAGCCAGCTGCTCCTGCTTTTCTTGGGAGAGCTTGGCTGTCTGTGGTTAAATTAAATATAGTAGAAGTCCTGGAATTCTTTCTTATTTAGGGCCAGTGTATACTTCGAGTTAAAGATAGAGATTTTTTTTTAATGCAAAGAGAGATTTCTTTTGAGGAGGGGAAAGTGAGCACACAAACATTTCTATATTGGTAGCTACAAATGAGAAGAATGTATACAGTTCCTTAACTCCATACTCCTCTGAGAGCATGAGCACAGAGACATGCATGGCTCTAAGATGGACACACAGTTTCCTTCCTTTCCTGGGATACATTTAGTGGATTGCTATTTGTGGCTACATAGTATATATGCCTTTTTGGTTCATGTAAACAATCACGAATATAATTTTGATTGATGTAAATCCTGAATTTGTCATGCCTTCCCTTAGATTGCTTTTAGGTTGCTTTAGGTTTAGGATGCTTTAGATTTAGGTTTAGATTGTTTCCCATGCCTGCAATGTGCTCTCTCCTCACTTCTATCTCTTAGAATCCATCTTTCCTCTCAAGAGATGGATCATGTGCCACCTTTTATGCACTTTCTTGCCCTAGTTATCAGGCTTTCTCTGTATTTCTTTGATTATCATGTGTTTATTTATCTGTTTGTATGTTATATCCCTTGAGGATAGGAACTTTTTTTCATTTTTTTCTTAGTTTGCCAGTTCTTAGCATATAATAAGCAGCTAAGAAATCCTTGTTGAATTTGCTTGAATATGAAACAAGATAAAGGGTTGATGAGGGAATACGTGGTGAGATTAATTAATCTACTAACATTTATTAACTGCCTATTTCATTGGATGAAGGAACTAAACGTGTGTGTGTGTGTGTGTGTGTGTGTGTGTGTGTGTAGGACATGGAGATGATTAAGACTTAGTACCTCTCAGAGCTTACAATCAAGTTGAGGAGACAGATCGTTTATTCAATAAATATTTGCTGAACCTTACTTACGTCAAAGCATTTATTGTGCTATGGGAAATAAAGGTACAAAGTTAAATATGGAATAGCTCTTACTTTCCAACCACCACTATAATAACTTGCATTTTCATTTTTCATAGACATTATATTACTTTCATGACTGTCTCTGAATTTTCTGTGTATCTTTATAGAACCTCAGAATTTCAGAGCTGAAATGGACCTTATCACCCAAGTACAACAGCTCCAACCTGAAAAAAGAAAACCCCATTGTAAAAAAGTAAAAGTTTAGAAGAAGGGGAATTCATCACATCCAAAGGCCGAGGTAGTACACCTCTAATTTTCAGAGTTAATTGTTGGGCATTTTCCGAATCCAATTAGAAGAAGTGTTAGAGTCCATATCTTGCCCTCCAAATATTTAATCATCATTTTTTACCTGAGTATTCTTCTTCTATAGGCCTAATTTTTCTAGTTCTTTCATTTGCTTTTTATATGGCATGGACTCAAGACCTTTGACTATTCTGGTTGACTATACCACCCTGTCAATATCTTTTCTAAACTGTGCTACCAAGAACTAAACAAAAAAAGTCCTTTTAGCTTCCATGTCTATTATTTTAAAATTATTTATTTTATTAGGTTTTTTTACTGTTATGGTACTTGATAGTTACTAAAATATCTAGATATTTTGCAGATAAACCATTGTCTAACCATGCTACCCTCCATCTTGTGATTGCAAAGTTGATTTTCTTAAACCAAATCTATGACTTAATATTTATCCCTTTTGAATCTTTTTAGATTCATTAATTCATTCAACAAGTGGGTTCATATCAATGTTCTGACCCATCTGAATCTTGATTCTTTTATTCAGTGGATTAGCAATGTCATGTGCAATTTGATTGGCATGTCTGTGCCATCCAAGTCATTGAGCAAAATGTTAAATAATGCAGGACGAAGAAGTAATCCCTAGGGAATTCTCCTGGAGACCTATATCCTACTAGTTAACATTGAACCATTGTGGTTTCCTAATTTCTATAAAATAAAACTAGAAAAACTTTTGTTCATGATTTTGTAATGCAGTATTTTGAAGTATGCTTAAATTTATTTTAGCTATTGATCTCATGAATAAAGGCACCTTATGACAAGTGCCACATAAATAGTACTGGTAATAAATATTAATTAATGAGTTCACCCAAGGTAGAAGTTATTTGGACTAGGATGGAGATTTTATAGAGGACCTCAAAGAATAGACGAGATAGAAAAATGAAGAAAACCTGAAGATATAAGCCATAAGAAGGTTGGTATTGAAAAAGAGAGACTTTTTTTGATAGCCAAAACATGTACATATTTGAAGTCAGAAAGTATGCAACTAGTCCGGAGAGAAAAAAATGGAAAATGATTTATAGGAAGGAATAAGTGTAAGCATGATCTTTGAGTCAAGAAGAGATGACATCTGTGGGAATTAGTCTTAGAGAGGAAGAAAGAGAGGTAGTATGGAGATTGAGGCCTTACAGAGAATTTAAAAAAATATTGGCACAGTCATTGTGGAAAGTATCCTCTATAATCAATTGGAAATGAATAAGAAAATTGTTAAGATGACTAGCATGCTTTTTACAATGGGACAGATCTATTGCCTTTACATTTTTCTATTGCCCCACTCTTGAGTTAGAGAATAGGAACAGAGAAACAAGTGCTACTGCTGATCTAATATGGTGCTTAGTCTTAAGAAAGACCAAGTTGGCAGTGGCTGGTCATGTTGCCATTTTATTCTTTATGGCCTCTACAATTTCCTCCCATCTTTTAATGCAGTATCAAAAGCTGGATAGTACTCTAATGAAGATCTATCAATAGATGAAAAGAATTGAGGAAAGATTATTTCCTGACCTTTCCATGTAAAAATCTATGTATTACAGAATTATTTTGATCCTCCCTCCTCAATCATATCCCCCAATACATGGAGCAGCACTACATTTTGAATTTATATTTAAACTTAGAGTCAACTCTTTTGTTCTTTTTATTTTATATTTATATTTAATCAGTTTTCCCCACCCCATTCTGTGCATCCCTATATGTTTTTAATATTGTACTTGTACCTTCAAATTTCATGTTTTATTTGGAAAGCTACATATGTATTTTTGAATTGCATTCCTCTCTTTTGCAAGATTTGCTATTCTTATCTAATTTAATATATGTAGTTTTGATGAGCATATCAGGATCTCTAACCAAGGAAACTTCCCTTACTCTTGGTAGAAAGCAGCAATGACAGGGATGCCACTTGAGAGCATTGCCTTCTCCTATAGGCTAACTCATCGCTTCACTTGGAGAAGATTTATTTACTTGAGGAAACTGACAGCAAAAATTGATTGGGAGCTAGTAAATTTTCTTTCAGTCTGGAGAATTTGGCTCCTTAGTTGTCTCAGCTTAAAGGATGACAAAAACTCACAATTTCTCTTGGAACAAGAACCATTTATCATGGGACCTCTCCTGGCTTTTGCTACCTTGGGCTTCATTATTAATTTTTTAATCTCAGTCTTTGTAGATGAAGAATTCACTTTGCTAGAGTTTATTAAGAACTCATTCCCTGACTTCTGAATCCATGCTTTGCCTCTGTACTCCCTGGTTTCCTTATGACTAACTTAGCTCTACCACATGCCTGGCTCAGCCCTTCAAACTTCACCCTAACGACCCAGACTATTGACCTGAGGCTGTATAGTCCTCAGCCAGCACTTTAGGCTGCCTGGCCCTAATACAATAATAATATATAACTTGCTTCATCTGAATCATCAACAGTTTATGTAACAGTTTTCCCTATTGTGGGGTAATGCAATACTTCTACCCAAGTTTACTCCAAACTAATTATAATTACCTTTTGGATACCGCTTGGCTGTTCATTCATGTAGCATACTTTTCTAGGTGTTGATGAGAATATTGTATGGAACAGAGTCAAAAGCCTTTTTAAACACACATTCATTCAGTCAACATTCATTGAGCCCCTCCAAAGTATAGGCCACTATGATAACTTATTGTGTACAAAGATGAACAAAACACACATTGGCACTTAAGGAGTTTGCTATTTAGTGGGGGGGTATGATGGGATTATAAGTTTACAGCTGGAAGGCACCTCAAAGATCATCTGTAGCCCAGAGAGGTTATGCAGTTTGCCCAAGATCACAAAGACTTGCCCAAGTTCAGACCAGACTGGGCATTTGCACCCATGTTCCTGAAATCAAGTTCAGCAGACATTTTATTCCAAAACACTGCTTCTTAAAGCAGTGTAGAATGCTCCAAGTGCCATATGAATGGTTCGAACAAAGGCTGTGGGACTCTAGGGTTAGAGGGATTCAGAAAATGGAATGAACTTTTCTGGATGAATGAAAGGAATTGGGGAAGTGAGAAGAGTAGAGACAAGAGAAAGTCTCATGAGTGAGATGGCATTTGACTTGGGTTTTGAAATGCAGGTGTTTTGATAGGGAAATGGTATTCCAAGTAGAAGGAATAGCATGAGCAAAAGGGCAAAGGTAGGAGAGTGAAGAGGATGTGCTGGTGAGATTTTGAACAGTCTAATTTGTTGATAGCTTAGGGTGCATGAAGAGGAGTAGAGGAAAATAAAGCTAGGAAAGTAGGCTATAGGACAGGTGATGAGGATTAGAGTGGTAGATGATACAGTCGTCATCATCGTCATTATCATCATCATCAGTAGAGAGAAGGAGAAATCTGTCTAGGGCTTCATGGTAGAATCACTGCAGGTCCAGGGTATGATTCTTGGCTTTGCACATTCATAAATTTACTTATTTTCATTCACCTGAGATGGCCTAGCTCTAGAAATTGAATTCATGTGAATCAAATCAATTTTTTGTTACTGACTAGAGATTTTATTGGTGAATGGAGCTCTGGTTGAAACTGTTTTTACCGATACAGATTGATAACTTTACTGCAGATTACAATCTTGGAGAGATGCCTGGGACAACTCATAAGAGGATTTCTATACCAGAATGCTAGTTAATTAATTAAGATTGCACAAGTCTATGTAGGACACTCCTTTCTTCCTGGTATATTAGTTCTTTTATGCAAATCATGGAATCAGAAGTTTGGTGTGCAGAATGAGGCTAGAGAGACTTGGGTGTTCTTAAAGGATATTTTTATCAAGCTTTGTTATTTGAATAAATCTATATTCTTTTTTCTCCTAGTAGTATTTCTGTTTAACAGGAATCAGCCATCTGAATTCATAACACTCTCTCCCTTGGGCAATGTGGGGACATACCAACACTTTCTTATTTTTTGACTTACTGTTTTTTTTTTCTGAGATGTATGTAGAACACCATCACATAAGATAATGTTGCCTCATAAAGACTATGTTCATTATATGAATGTTATGAATTATATGAAATTATGTGATTAGAACTAAGATATCTATCACTTATCTGCCTTTTGAATCTGTATATATGTGCATGTTTGTATGTATACATATGTATATGTTTGTGTATGTGTTTATATGCAAAGGGCTGCAGATTAATAGCCCATTGATGGATTTAGTAGCTTATAGTTAATTACCAGTGGGACAGGCAGATGCTATTTGTTCTCAGTGATTTCACTTCTCTCATCCAACTATCTATCCACCTATCAATCCACCATGGCTAATATCCACTAGAATTTACTACTATACCTATTACATGCCAGGTGCTAACTATTCCACTTAATATTCTTAATCGCCATACTTCAGTTAATTAGACTGAAGCTTATTTTATATGACACATTTTAGATAGTTGTCTATCTGATAGAATTTGGAGCAAAATCCTAATCACTGGTGAAGATTTCAGACTTACTGACTTTCAGAGTTTTAAGGCACACCAAAATTCATGCAGTCCAACTTGTTGGGAAACTTTTCATTCCTTGTCTCATCTGGTGCCTATTTGCATACCATATTTTAGGATAAATTACTTCTGAAGCTGACATTACATTCCCTTAATATTTGTAATTTTAGCTTCAATTTCAGAGCATGAAATCTATATACTTGTCTTCTGATTCTGGATATTTATCCCCTTTTGGGAGTTTATAACTCCCTCTATACCATGAGAGAATTTGAATTTAATTCTTTAAATAGTAGGAAACCATTATAGATAGGGAAATTATATGATTAGAACTATCACTTATCTGATTCTTGACTCTATGATATATGTGCATATTTGTGTGTGTATATGTATGTACATGTTTATATATGTGTCTGTGTGTAAAGGGCTACAGATTAATAGCCCATTGATGGGCTTGGTAGCCTTGGTAAACAGTGGGGCAGGCAGATGCTATTTGTTTTCAATTCCTTTAGTGAATCTCTTAGTAATTTTACTCCTCTCATCCAACTATCTATCCACCTATAAATCTACCATGGCTAATGCCCACTAGAATTTACTACTATACCTACTATATGTCAGGTACTAATGAGAGGAAAATAAAAAATGGAAGCTCCTGTGTTTCATGAGCTTATATAGAAATACATTTACATACGTACATACATATGCTTATCATCTAACTTCCATTTATTAAAATATATTGAATATTCCTATTTATATCGAAATATAAGGTAACTTGGCATTGAGCAATTAGATGGCACAGTGAATAGAATACTGGATCTAGAGTCAGGAAGACCTGACTACATCAGGTACATCTGAGATATTTATTAACTGTGTGATTCTGAGCAAGTCACTTAACCTTGTTTGTCTCAGTTTCCTCACCTGTAAAATGAGTTGGAATAGGAAATGATAATTTGTTCCAGTGTTATTGTCAAGAAAACCTCAAATGGGATCATGAAAAGATTTTGTTTTAATTTGGGGGCTTCGAGACAGCATAATGGATAGAGTGCCTGGGCCTAAAGTCAGTAAAACTCATTATGAATTCAAATCTAACCTCAGACACTGTGACCTGGGCAAGTTACTTAACTCTATTTGTATAGTTTTCTGATCTATAAAATGAGCTGGAAAAGGAAATGGCAAAGTGCTCCAGTATCTTTGCTAAGAAAACCCCAAATGGGGTCATGAATAGTTGAACACAACTGAAAATTATAGAACTACAAATTTGATGGAGGAGGTACAAGTAGTTTGGAGGTGGGATTAAGAAATGATACATATTGAATGTTACTCTTGAATTGAAAAACTAGGGATTCTAATTCATAGAGATTAATGAGGGTATATTCCTGGTGTGGGCCACAGACTGTGAAAAGGCAAAAATAGGAGGTAGAATGTTATGTATGAGGAATAATAATAATAAGATCAATTTGTATGGACCATAGTGGGTAGGAAGGGGAGTGATGATTAGTCTAGAGTTTTAGGCTGGAGCTAAGTTTTGAAAGGCTTCAAATTCATATCATGTTTCTCTAGCTATCTGCTTCCAACTGCACAAGTATATCCCAGGAGATGAATTATGAGGGCATTGTCACTATTTTCTCATCTAGCCTTCCTTTGGGGACATAAAAACCTCTTTGAGAAGATACTTAGTATTCTGAATAGGACTTTAATTTCAGGGCCACGGGAATGGACTATGAGGTTGCCGATTTCCATCTGATCTTCCTCATCCTCCAGTAAATAGCTTGTCTTATTTTTTTTTATTACACATATGTGTATGTGTGTGTGTGTGTGTGTGTTTATGTTATATATAGTGTGTACAACAAAACCAACAATAATATAAACATATATGCATATATTTAGCTCTAACTTTGTAAGTCATCCACATCACTTCCAGAACCTTGTAATCCAAACATGATGGCTAAATCAAGTAATCATGTTTATCATTAGTTTATTACATTTGTGTTTTAAAGTTGATTTTCCTTTTATTTTCAATTGTAAGATAAATAGAAGCAGCAGGGGCAATGGAAAAAGAATTAACCCAGAAGACTTGGGGTTAAATTTAATCCTGAATCTTTCAAAATTGCTGACAATGTTGGCTTCAATTTTCTCTTTTTTGAAAGGAAGGGGTTGGATTAGATGTTTTGTAACATCCCTCTAGCTCTAAAGAAGGCACATGTATACAGATAGGGAAAGAGTTATATCATAGGTTTGAATTTTAAAAATCTGTATTATTCCTATTATATAGTATTGTACCATTTAATAAATCTCCACCATTTTTTGGTGGTATCTTCTAAATTGTCTTCCATTTAGAAACACTTTAGAAAATGATGGGACAAAAATGGTCAATGTTTATGTTGTCTTCTTACAATTCAAAGATTTTGGCTTACTAGTAATTTCTATAATTTGTCAGGTAGGAAATAACACCTGTAGGTCCTGACTATCCTATGCATGTGCTAATAGGCCTGAAAATATTCATGACCTTGGAAAAGGAGTTGGGGTGTGTGTGTGTGTGTGTGTGTGTGTGTGTGTGTGTGTGTGATTAAAATTAGAATAAAGAACAGATCCTGCCAAGCTAAAGTAGGCTGTGATGTGATCAGACATGAATGCAGGCAATGTCTGTGGCAGGCGAAGGCCAAGGCTGAGACAGGAAGAACGGACCAGGCAGCTTTATCCTGGAATTAAATGATTAAATGTGACTTGGAAAATGTGGATTATGGCTCTACAGGGGAAATCACCACAAAAGCTTAGAGGGTGAATTACATGATTCTATGACAAGAGGGCTCCTAAATTGGTACTGGAGTTATCTTCCCATAAGGTGCTAACCACACTGGGACATTTGGGAGCATTTGGGGATGTCTAGCATCAGCTTGAAGCAGCTCTTTTCCCCAGAGTCACTTATTTATGTGCTCATAAATATTTCTGAGTTCCCTTAAGTGTAAAGTACTTGCATAAAGACCACATTGACTCATCATGCCTAGCTAAAAGGCAAATGGCTTTCCTCACATAATAGAATTATTTTATTCTCTTCTGTTCTTTACTATCCAATTATCTTCTTTATTATAAATCTAATATGTTATGTTTTCACTAGACTATAATTCCTTCAGGGCTAGAACTTTTGTATTTTTCTCTTAGTATTCTTAGTTCTTAGTAGTGCCTTTCACATACTGAATATAGATTGCTTAACTGAATTATTAATTGAGAAGAAAGAATTGAGACCATTTCAGGCATAATGAATGTTTTAATCAAGAGATGGAAAATATATGTCATGTATGGGGGATGGAGAATAGTCCAATTTGGCTGTAGCATAGAATAAGTAGAGGAGCAGTATTATGCAGTAAAGCTACAAAGGTTGATTGTACCATATAGTGAGGATTAAGTGACTAGTAAAGAGACTTGAACTCTTCTTGGTAGATAATATGGATACACAGAAGAGATTTGTGCCAAGAATTAATCTATTAATAGAGAATCTTGTAAGTGATAAAGTAGAGGCAGGAAGACCTTGTCACTAATATAAGGCAAATGGAAATGAGGACCAATACCAGAATACCAGCATTGAATTACAGAGGAAATTGTGGTTATTTTTAAAAATTAAATTTTATTTTATTTTCAAATCTACATGCTCTCTCTTTCACCCTTGTCAAATGAGAAAGCAAGAAAAACAATGCCTCTGTTACAAACAAGTAGAGTCAAGTAAAATAAATTTGCACATTGGTTATGTCCAAAAAAATGTCTTAATTTGTATTCTCAGTCTTTCACCTTTCTATCAGGAGGTGGGCAACTTCTGTCATCTGGATCTGTGGCTGGTTATTGTTTTGATCAGGGTTTCTGAGACTTTCAAAATTGTTTATAATAGTGTGGTTGTTGTATAAATTGTTCTTCTGGTTCTGTTTAGTTCATACATGTATTTCTGTGTTTCTATGAAACCACCCCTTTCATCATTTCTGTATTTGTTTAGTTATTCCCCAATTAATGGTTACCATCTTACTTTCTAATTATTTGTCATGATGAAAAAAGCCACAATAAATATTTTTGTTCATATGAGTCATTTTCATCTATCTTTGATCATTTTGGAGGTATAGATTTAGTAATGGTATTTCTGGGTCAAAGGACATATATATATATACATATATATATATATATGCATCATTTAATAGGTTTGGGGGGAATAGTTCCAAATTGCCTTCCATAATAACCAGGGTAATTTATATCTCTACCAACAATGCATTCATTAATATGTTAGTTTTCATATTTATTTTGCATTCATTTTCCTTTTTTATTGATTTTGCCAAATTTTGGATATGGAACCTCAGAGTTGTTTTAATTTTAATTTTTTAAATTGTTAGTTATTTAGAGCATTTTTCCTAAAGTTATTAGATAGCTTGGAGAAGTTAAGAATGATAAAGATGTTGTATAGATAGACTTGTTAGAACTTAATAATTAAGTTGAATATAAGAGGTGAGAAAAGGAAGAATCAAAGGTTTTGAAAATGGGAAACAGGATAAATGTGTCTTTCTCTGGTGTCTTTTGCCAAGGGAAATAAGGTATGGAAAGAAATAGGTACGTCAATTTGGGTGGAATAAGGGGGAAGGGGAAGGAAAAAAAGGAAAAAGAAAAAAAATTTACATGATGAC
Organism: Myrmecobius fasciatus; assembly: GCA_023553655.1. Lineage (NCBI taxonomy): Eukaryota > Metazoa > Chordata > Mammalia > Dasyuromorphia > Myrmecobiidae > Myrmecobius > Myrmecobius fasciatus. Next base: position 106,687 of record JAJPUD010006102.1, on the reverse strand, counting down.
ATATATTTAAAAGGAATAATGAGTTATATATAATAGATTTGCAGTTTCATGTGCAGTTATTTTTTATAATTATACTATGTTATGGAACTGCTTGTTTTATTATATGAATGAAAAATAAAGATTTTTTGGAAATTAATTTGGAGCTATGCTAGGAAAATGACCAAAATATTCATATTCTGTGACTTAGAAATCCCATCACACACCAACATCACAGATAGAAAGACCCTATATATATATATCAAACTATTTATAGCAGCATTTTGTAGTAACAAAGAACTAGAAATTTTTAAATGCCCGCCAACTGGTTAAACAAACCATAGCATATGAATATAATGGAATATTACCATAATGTGAGAAATGATGAAGATGAAGACTGCAGAGAGGTATGGGAAGATTAATATACACTAATGCAAAGATAAGTAAACAGAATAAGGAAAAGTAAAAACATTAAAACAATGTAATGGTTAATAGAAATCATTAGAAAATTGAAATGGAAGATTTTATAAAAATAAATGAGTGAATTTAAAAATCTTTTAAGTAAGCATATAGTGCTTAGTATGTGCAAAACACTGCTCTAAGCATTAAAGATACACATAGGAAAGATACTTTCTGATTTCAAGGAGCTCATATTTTAATGGGAGAGATATTCTGTGTGGAAGGTTTGACTATAATTTACATGGGATGGTCCCATGATCCTTTAGGGTGCTGGGGCAAAATAGATATTACTTCTTTTTAAATATCATCTCCACTGATAAAATCCCATCAGTTTCTGATATTGAACTATATGACTTTGGTGGTAAGAACTTTCTTTTTTGAGTTTTTAGTAGCTGTGACTTTTTCACCTGTAGACACAGTTGTCAGGCTGCATTTCCAAGGGGTTGCTTTCTTGAGGGATGCCTGCAAGCACTATGTTAGCAGTATTGCTATTCCTCAGGTTGTTAGAATCAGGATCTTGGGTTATCTCCATAGGGGTCTAAAGGAATCAAGATATGTGGTTAAGATGGTGGTGGCAGTTTTATTTGCCTGGCATATCTTACCTCCTGTTTCTCCCTTTGTGTTCTTTACTACTTCAGTTGGCTTTGCTTTTTGGCAACCATTTGGTAGTTGGATAGGTTTTGTTGACCCCTTCTCCACAAGAGTTTGTTATTCTTTACGATGGCTGTGAGAACTGGGCTAGAAGCAGTACTAGAGATCTGGAGGGGAGCTGCTACTCCTAGTGTTCTTATGCTTATCAGTCTGTCAGTAGCCAGTGGTTATTAGTTGTTAATGGTTGCGGTGAGAAAGATGGGCCACTACATCATGATTTTTTCTCTCAGTTGCTGTGAGAATTGGACAAAACATTGCTATTCTCAGAGCTCTTGGGTTCAGATCTTTTTCTATAAGGATCTGAAGGGAAATTGTGGTATAGATGAGGTACTAATTTTCCTGATACATAATACCTCCTGTCTGTCCTTTAGGGTGTCTTGTTACTTCAGTAAGTCTGGGTTCCTTGACATTATAATGACCAGGCTTGACCTGAAGAAAGGGCATTTGTGCAGAGATAGAGGGATATGGGTATTGGATACTACATATATTTTTGGACTTTGTTTATTATGTGTTTTTGGAGCTACTTTATTTTTCTTTATTTTTGTCCTTTATGGGAGAGATGACTTTTTGGGAAGTGTCAGTAAGAGAGACATATTGTAATATGGAATCAATGTGAAAATAGGGAATTTCACTTAACAGTTTAAAAACAAAAAGAAATAACTGAATGAATCCTTAGCAGCTAGACAACTAAAAAGGGAGTCACACTGAATTGATTCCCTGAGCAGCAGTAACTAAGCTGAGAGATAGGTATAAAGAAAATATAAAGGAAGGGTATAAATCAAAGGAGCTGATGGTTTCTCTGGTTTCTCTCTAAAACCAAGGCTTCTTTTAAAATTACAATTCATATCATCTTTTACCAAATGCCAACATTTCAGTCAACCAATTAGCCAATAAACATTGAGGTTGTACTAGATTTGAAACCGAGTGTGGAGGATACAAAAAAAATTAAGTATGTTTTCTGTCTTTGAAGAGTTAACAGTTCATTAGGGGTAGATAAGAGAAATGCATAAGAAACAACTGGAAAACATTATGAAGCAGAATGTAAGTACAAGATTGTGTAGTGCTATTTTGGGTACATGCTATCTTGGTGCTATGGATAAGAGGAGGAAACTTCTTGGAGGAAAAAACTGGGCTTAGGTAAATAGGGAAAACTGGTATAAGAGAGACTGAAGGTGGTATAGGAAACCCTACTGTTAAAAAAACTTGAAAGGACATTGATTAGTACATGGACACCAGGACAAAACTCAAAAGAGCCACCAGAACATATGTTAGTATCTTTTCACTCTACTCTTTGCTTGATTGGTTTACCATCATGAGTTCTTTGGCTCATTCAGAGTTAAAACTTGCTCCTAATTCCTTTTAGTTCTTGGTTCTGTTTTCTGTCCTTGCTTTTTTTTTTTTATGATATCTATTGTTAAGTCCCTACTGCCCTCTTCATACACAGTCAGCTCCCTTCTCAGTACAACACCCAATTGCTTCTACTCTGGAACATCTCTCTTTGCTGGCTTAGATTCTGAGGTTTGAAGAAGAGGACAGGGAAGAGATGGAACCAAATTATGGATGCATTAGGGGGAGAGTGGTAAATAAGGTTGCATAGTTATGTTATTTTGAGATTATGGAGGATTTTTACAGTTAGGAAAAGAAATGTAAGTCCTCTTCATATTGTAGAAAAAGTATTGGATTTGGAGAGAGAAGATCTGGAAACCATAATTCTGGCTACTAAATGTTAGTGATAACTGTGAGATGCTGGGGTCAATTAATCTTGTCATTTTGCTTTCACCTTAACTCTCTTTATCTGCAAATAGCTAGCATTTATAGAGATCTTTAAGATTTGTGAAAAGTTTTACAAATATTCATCTCATTTGATCCTTACAACAATAATGGAAATTAGCTGCCATTCTTATCCCTGGGTGCGGATGAGGAAACTGAGGCAAACAGATTAAATGACTTCCCTAGGTTCCGAGGCTGGCTTTGAATACAGGTCTTTGAGTACATTAGCTATCTCTAAGTATAGGAAGGGGATTGGACTAACTGGAAATCTCAGGACCCTTCCATCTCTAACATTCTGTGAATAAAGAGCTGCCAGAAGGAGTTGAAAGGTTAAGCAATTTGCCAAGGCAACCAGTATGTATGAGAGGCAGGACAAAACTTGAATCCAAGTCTTTCTGTAAGCAACTTTTGAGTAGTGACTGTTTCATTTTATTGTTGATCTCCTCTGAGCCTAACACAGAGACTGGTACGAATTAAGTGCTTAATAAGTATTTGCTGATTGATTGGTTAACTCTGAGCCAGATTCTCTATATACTATGCCATGCTGCCTCTCATGGGAGATCTGTACTCAGTTGGAAGTCTGATATTAGTGTATAGATGAGAGGATAAGACTGAAAATTTATACTTTGTAATTATCAGAATGCAGGTGGTGGTCCAAACAATCTATTGACACCACTGACCAACATTGTGGGAGGATGTACCTTTGAGAGGGGCAGCTTCCTTAGAGTGGTGGATTATTTTCCTTTGTTTTCTTATAAGTGAAGACTCAGAAACCAAGTCAGCATGCAGGAAGTCAAAGGGATGTTGTGTGTATGATTTTAATCTGAACATATTTTTCTTATTAAATTTCTCCTGCTCTGCAAATAAAAACACAGGAAAAACTGTGAATTGAACTTTATTTTAAGATACTGATGGCACCATAGCTCAGATGCTTAACTTCCTTTATCTTTGAAAAAAATTGCCATTTGATTCTTTTTAATACCGTCTCCTGGGACATTTCTCTTAAATTTACAGTAAAAATCCATGACCCTAGGAGAATGTTATTAACATTTATTTAAAGGATTGTGAGTTTCTTGAGCAATTATCATTTTACACATAGCTTAAAGCTGTATATGTATATATATGTACATATAAACAAAGTATAAATATACTTTTACCCAGGCATATATGTTTGGTTTTTAAAAAGCTATATGACCCAGGCACATGTTTTGGAAGTGTGAGGAAATATGGGATAATAGAAGACTTTTTTATTTTCAAACTTAGGTTATGCTCTGAAGATTTGCATTTTTTAGACTTTTTACTTGGAAGCTGGGCAGAATCAATCTTGTATAGCAGGGGATAGAATTATTGTTTTGTCCCTTTCTGTGTAAAGTCAGGTGGATAGAAAAAAACATTTTGGAAAAAAAGCCTTGTGAATGTAAAATATCATCTCATTTTTGCCATTGACTTTTTTGAAGTTTTCATCTCTAAAAAAGAGAAAATAAAGTTATTTATTTTCTAGTTAAATGAATTAGTGGGATGTTTATCCAGGGATTTTCCTCATCCCTACCCCTGCCTTCATCTATCCAGAGTGCATTCCCATTTATTCACATCCCTCTCTCTCGAATTGTAAAGGCATTTTTCAGTGTCATGAGTTGTGTGGGAGGGTACTTTTTTCCCTTCAAGGAAAAAAACATTAGGAATAATTCTTGGCAACTACTTTGTAGGGATGTGTAGAACATTAACAAAGTAACCTTTGTATAAGGTCCTAAGTGTCTCAGTGATTTTTTTTTAACACAAAGAATTACTTGTCAGTGCAGGTTTCAACAATGCTGTATCTTTAATTCTTTGAATCATTTATCTTTAACAATGAGAAATGCTAAAAACTCTGAAATGTTGAAGATGATCAATGTCTCCTTTTCCTATCAGAAAACCTCCATGTAATTAAAACCATTTTGTCAGCATTTTAGTAGGTTAGTATTAGTTTAAGTCTAGTAGCAGCAGAATAGATAAATTGGGTAGATACATTAAAAAAAAAGTGATTGTTCTGTTCAAGAGGAAAAGCTATCTGTCTTGAAATGAATGGCCTCAACTTTTGGAGCTTAAAGGGTACTCAGCTATATCTTTCTCCTCTTATCTATATGTCCATACACACATACACACACACACACACACACACACACACACACATTACCATTCTTCATCCCTCAGTTCATTTCCTCCTCATCACAATTCACCTAAATCATTCTAATAGCTTCTGAAATTGTTCTTCCCACTTGCAGGCTCCTCTCTTTCCAAGTGTTCTTTTAGACTGATATGAACATGTTTTTTCCTTGCTCAAAAAACTTTCCCAGTGGTTCCCAGTTGCTTCCCCATTGCTTCAAGAATAAAATTTTGGTATTTAAAGACCTTTTCATTTTAGTTACAAACTACCTCTCTAACCTGATTCAATATTGCTTCCCTTTGCAAGATTTACATTTTAGTTAAACTTGTTGTTTCCTCATCTCAGCATTCAGTCAGGCCTTCCCCAATGTTTGGAATAGGTTTCTGTTTTTTTTTTTGGGGGGGGCAGTTATCTTGGCTGTTCAGGTGCTGTAATCTGCATGGTTTTGTCCAATTATTCCCTCTGCAAGTTGCTAGTGAATTAACTTGCATTTGCTTATCTATATAAATGTTGCATCATATAGTAGAAGATAAACTCACTGAGAGCAGGGATTTTTCTTTTAAAATTTTTTTATCCTCAGTGCCAGCATAGTACTATGCACAAAAAGGGAGGTACTTTATAAACATAGGAAGACATGAGAGAGACAAAGATTCTGTACATTGCTAGGAAAATTGGGACAAATATTAACAACCTTCAGCCTTCTCTAGCAGCTCATTCATTGTTATTCATTTAGAATATAAGGGTGGATGGGAGGAAGTTAAAACACTTGAATTCCCTCTGTCACACAACTTTTTCTGTTGAATAAAATGATCTTTTGGCATACTTTTCTCAAAGTATACTTTATAATAATATAAGATAAGCTTTAGGTGCTAAAAATAGGATTCAAATCCTGAGAAAAATGGCATTTGGGGAGATAATAGGGGATAAGGAAGTTGAGAGAAGTATTATTAGAAGAATTTAGATGATACATATAATTAACAGGAACATTTAAAAAAGAGAGAGATAAAGAGTTTCTGCATTTACTGATATAATCTAGATGAGATAAAGAATTCCTGAACTATTGACTGAGAGTGGATTAGGAAAGATAAAGCTTTTGGTTATTGGCTGCCTGGGTTTTCTGTGTAGAGAGGCTTATTTAACCACAGTACTTCCAGCAGATATAGGAGAGTTGTAAGTAGCTCTGAAGAAAGTACCTTAGCTTGAAAACTAGAAATAAGGCAATCATCTGAAGAAGCATTGTTATAGAAAATATATTCTCCCTGTTGGGGAGAGACTTATTAAATAATGGGATGGGAAGGGCTGAAAGTATTGTTAAGTAGATCAGCTGAAGCAGGATTATGGCATCAGGGATCAGTGAAGATTAGCATGATTTTGACTATATACAATTAAAAGATTTTTGCATAAATCTAATAAAGCAACTGGGAAAATATTTTCAAGGAGTATCTCAGATTAAGGTTTTATTTCTAAGATACATACAAATATACAGACAGACAAAAACATACAAATACACACCTATATGGAACACATTCAAATTTTGAAATTTCAAAAAAAGAACCATTCCTTAATTGATAAATTGTTTAAGATATAAACGGCCATATTAAAAATTATAACCATGTTAAAAATGGTTCAAATAACTACTACTTAGAGAAATGGAAATTAAAGCAACTCTGAGATGCAGCCTTTCGCCCATAAGGCTAAAGATGACAAAAAAAAGGAAATGATAAATATTAGAGGGATTTTGGGAAAACAGACACAGTGATGCACTGTTGGTGGATCTGTGAATGGGCACAAGCATTCTGGAAAACTACTTGAAATTATGCACAAAAAGTTACTAAACAAAACTTGCTCTTTGTCCCAACTATATATATTGCTAGACTTATGTCCAAAATAGATGCAAGAAAAAAATGAAATATTTATAGCAACTCTTTTTTCTGGTGGTTAAAAAATGTAAATTAAAGAAGTGTTCATCAATTGAACAAAAATCTGAATAAGATGTGATTTATGAATGTGATAGAGTACTATTGTGCTATAAGAAATGAGGAAATAAATACATTTAAAAATATGAAAAGACTAATATAAAATGATATAGAATGAAGTAAGCAGATTCAGGACTACTTAGAATATAACATCAGTATTATAAAAATGAACAATTTTGAGAACTTTTATAAAGCAATGAAGAATGAAATCAGCAGATTCAGGAGAGCAATTAAAAAAGGCGAATGTTGTGAAAACAAAACTTTAAAGCTTTATTTATGATATCAGAAGACTGGTGATAAACATCCTCTCCTTGACAGACAGACAATGGATTTAGGGTGTTGATTGCAATGTTTCTTTTTATATAGTCATTTTGTTTTGCTTAACTAAATGTTTGTTATAATATTTTTTTCCTTTGTTCACACCTCTCAGATTGGCTAAGATGACAGGAAAAGATAATGATAAACGTTGGAGGGATGGGGGAAAACTGGGACACTAATGCATTGTTGGTGAAATTGTGAAATTATCCAACTGATTCTGGAGAACAATTTGCAATTATGTCCAAAGGGCTATTAAACTGTGCAAAGCCATTGATTCAGCAGTGCCACTACTGGGTCTGTTTCCCAAAGAGATCATAAAAGAAAGGAAAGGATCCACATGTGCAAAAATATTTGTAGCAGGCCTTTTTGTAGTGGCTAGAAACTGGAAACTGAGTGAATGCCCAATTGGAGAATGACTGAATAAGTTATGGTATATGAATGTAATGTACTATTATTGTTCTATAAGAAATGATGAGCAGAGTGATTTTAGAAAACCCTGGAGAGACTTATATGAGCTGATACCAAGTGAAGCGAGCTGATACCAAGTGAAGCGAGCAGAACCAAGAGAACATTATACACTGTATCCACAAGGTTATGCAATGATCAACACTGTAACAAGTGTTAAACTTGGCTCTTTTCAACAATGAAGTGATTCAAGGCAATACCAATAAACTTGGGATAGAAAATGTCATCCTCATCCAGAAAGAGAACTGTGGAAATTGAATGTGGATCAAAGCACAGTATTTTCACTTTTTTGTTGTTTCCCTTTTTTCTCTTAATCTGATTTTTCTTGCACAGCATGATTATGGAAATATGTTTAGAAGAATTGCATGCTTAATCTATATTGGATTGCTTGCTATCTTAGGGAGGGGGGAGCAGGGGAGAGAAAAAAATTTTGAACACAAAGTTTTGTAAAGATGAATGTTGAAAAATATCTTTGCATGTATTTGGAAAAATAAAATACTATAAATTTATTTTTTTCTTTTTCAGTAGGACAGGGAGGGAGGGAGAGAAAAAAAACTCTATCATTTTTTTTTTTAAATTAGAGATATGGGGAGTTGTGCTACAGATGTGAAATGTTGCCTGCACTTTCAAATGAAGTCATTGTATTATTAGTTTTGCTCAAGTCTTTCATTTTGTTATGAGACCTCTCATGAAGAGGGAGCAATTGTTAATATTTCCAATGTAAATAAAACACATGTATAAAACTTAATCACTAAATTAAAAGACTTAGAAAATTGGCAGTTTTGTAGTATTGAGAAAATGAGGAGTATGCTCTGGTTGTACGAATTCCTTCTCTGTGTGTTTTTCTTTGTGAGGGAGGTTAGTGTTTTTCACTGGAAAATGACCAAAAGACTAAGCCTGGAAAACTTTGCCTCTAAGAAAGGAAGAATTTGTATTATTATCTTTCACAGTAACATCCATAGTATGGTGACTTGCTAGGTAAGATAGGTATTTCATGCTTTCATATGTTCTTCATATGTGGATGCCACATGTATGATACTTTTGAAGGTCTACTCTTTTCACCTAATGTGTGGAAGTGACTGTTAAGTTGCTTTTCCCCCCCACCAGATCTATTATTTCATTTTTGTAGGGAACTTCTAGTCAGGAAGATACCTCTTCCACTCTGCATATCATTAAACATTGGGCAAATTTATAGTTTTAGCGAGTTGAAAAGACCCTAGGTCATTCAGCCTCCTGTGTCACAAGCAGGAATTGAACCC
>JAJPUD010006102.1:53204-97660 GCA_023553655.1 Myrmecobius fasciatus | reverse complement strand
GAGAGTAATGTATATTATAGAATGACATTGGCATTTCTGTTTTTTTCTTTTCTTTTTTTTACTGCAATTTATAATCATTGAGAACTCAAATATATAGTCTTTTCCTTTCATTTTTCCTTAGGATGATCTTGCAAAAGTATGATGACTACAGTCTTTTTGTTATGGCATAAAAGGGACTGTTAGCTCTTAGTAGGACTCATTCACGTCTAGTATATAGAGGTGGGTACTTCATTTCCTATAGTCTAATCATCTTTTCACAGGGGAGACATAAATATCTCTATATTCAACCTGAAGAAGTACATACCATTAATAATTCACAAAGAATAAGGAAAATGAGGAAAATATTTCTAATATCAATCACATATATATGACCAATGGTTGGTTTTGAGCATGTTAACAACTCTTATCTAGAGCTTATTTCCTTTATCTCTTTTATTAAGTATTGTGGGAAGGAAAATTCTCATGAGTCAAAAGACCCCTGCTGTATCATAAAAATGCCATGGTAGAACATGAAGATATCCCATAATGATTCTGAACTATATTTTCTCCCTTCGTTCCCTAAAAAGGAATTTTTAAAGCTTTAATTTGTCCAGTTTACAAATATCATCATTTTTCTTGGGGTGGAAATAATACTTCCTCCCTCTTCTGAACCTGAAATTTCTTATTGGCTTAGAAATTGCTCAAAGTGAGATCAGAACTCTCTCAGGGAAAGGCATCCCTTCACCAGTATATTTTTACTCAGAAGAATAAGTAGAGCCAGAACAAAAATCTTCTTTAAAAAATTGAAATTTTAATGAATGTGGTATTTCTTTTAGTTTCTGGATGAACCCCAGTGACTATTATTTGGGATAACATGCACATATTATCATGCTATAGGGTGATCTATATCCCTACAATCCTAGACTGTCTGGTAGGCTAGATGGCACTTGCCAACCTGCTGCCCAGATAGGGCAGATTTCTAGTCCCATAGTAGAGAGTTTCATTACTTGAAAAACTGCTAGTGGTGGAGGATACCACCCTTTTGTTACCATATCACTGGGCTCAGTCTTCATGTGATGAGTCTTGTGTAGATGGAAATTTAACCAAGCTGGCTTCAGAGCATTTCCTAGGCTTCAGTTATCTCTCCTATTCAGTTCAGATCTTGAGGAATTTGTATTTGGAAATTAACTAAATGCCAAATACTGAATGAGGCTCTCTTGGAAATGACTTAGAAAATTTCACTCATGATTTTTGTCTCCAAACTGGATAATTAAAAATACGGAAATAGTTTCAGGTACTACATGCTTTATCTTTCTCTATTTAGTATGTTTCCATAAGTGACCAGAAACCAACAAGAGCAGTACCACTTTGATAGGAAATTCTCATTGTACAAGAAATTTCAAGTGCATCAAATATTTATGAAGTCTCTGTTATGTGCAGAACGCCATGATCTAAATCCTGGGAGATGTATAGATTATAGTTAAGACACAGTTCCTTCCTTCATGGAGCTTACTGTTTCATAGGAGGAAAGAGTATGCTTGGGAAGAGAATTGAGAGTAATGTATATTATAGAATAACATTAATATCAGTAAGTTAGGAATCTGTTTTGGACAGTTCTTTTTCTACTAAGGTTTGAGGCAAGGAGGAAGTGAAGGTATATTCACAATATGTATGACTATTATACTGCATGTTAATTAGTCATAAATAGCATCAAGCTATTGTCATTTACATTCAGAAATTCTTATTCTCTGTAATTCTCTTTCTTCTCCCATCCTTTTCCCTCCCAACTCCCTCCCTACACACTGCTGCTACAAGGCTGAAATCTATTTGCTTACAACCTGCAGTATTGTCTAAAGCTCTCTGTAAAAATCTAATCTTTTTTTCCCCACATGCAAACCTTTGCACATTTAAACAACTCTATCAAGTCTTTTCTAAGATTCTCTTTCAGGCTAACCAATCCAAGTTTCTACAATATGTCCTTATGTGACATTAAGCCCAATGAGCTTTGCTTTCTTCCTTTATAAAATAGTAACTCAATCTGCCCACTTAATAGAGTTGTGGAGAGCAAATAATTTGTGAATGTGCTTGTAATATGAAAAGTGCTGCATGAAATGTAAAGGAAGGTTGGGATTCAACTCAGTCTGGAGTTTCAGCATAAAATAAGTTGTTAGTGTGGGAAATTCACAGGGAATCCTGCATAGGAAAGCTGTTATAGGATATTGCTATGCAAGAAAGATGAAGAAAAGTGAATATTTGTATCACTGCATGGAAATAATACTTCCTCCGTCTTCTGAACCTGAAATTTCTTATTGGTTTAGAAATTGCTCAAAGTGAGATCAGAACTCTCTGAAGGAAAGGCATCCCTTCACCAGTATATTTTTACTCAGAAGAATAAGTAGAGCCAGAACAAAAATCTTCTTTAAAAATTGACTTTTTTAAGCAGTTTGATTAGCCATAGGTTCATTTTTAATTCATTTATTATGTCTTAGTGAGGCCAAAATGATTTATAGAATTTTAAGTCTGGAAGGGTCCTTAGCCATCATCTAGTTCAATCCTCCTTTTTTATATAGTGCCTTTCCTTATAGCACCTCAGGGACTTATATGGAATCCTTTAGGCATGGTATAAATAGAATTTTTATTCTTAAAATATAGCAAAAGTCAAAGAAGTCAAGCAGATAGACATTAGAGGGACAAGTTTGAAAAAGGAATATAGATACTTCTCTCTACTACCATTTCAGGATATAGGAGGTAAAAGAAACCATCTTTTGCAGATAGTACAAAATAACAGGGTGCTTTTGGAGGTCCTGTTTGAGGAATATTGAGGTTTTTACTCACTTATCCTTTAATGGATGGCTCTCATCCAGCATTCCTTTGCTTCTTTTTTCTTTTTTTTTTGTCAGTGCAATTTGAAGTATGCAGGGACCAACACTGTCGAAGTGGAAGAAGCAGCCCTTAATGAGACTAACTTATAATTCACATACATTTAGAGCAGGAAAAGAAAGGAAAAGTTATTTTCTCTCATCCCTTCTTTTGACATATGAACACAGAAATGAGCATATGAACCTAGAAAAGTGTGATATATGAATATAGAAAGAGAACAGACATACTAAACAGAGAAAGATATATCTAGTACCTGAAACTATTTCCATACTTTTAATTACCCAGAGTCTGGAGATAAGAATCATGAGTGAAATTTCCTAAACTACTTCCAGGAGAGTCTTATTTGGTATGATTAATGGATTTTGTTGTTGTCATATCCAATTCTTTGCGACCCCATTTGGGATTTTCTTGGTAAAAATACTGAGGGGTTTGCTATTTCCTTCGCCTCCTCATCTGTAAGATGAGGAAATAGGCAAACAATATTAAGTGACTTGCTCAGGGTCACACAGCTAGTCTGGGGCAAGATTTGAACTCACTAACTCTGGCCCACCATTCTATCCACTCTGCTAGGGCTCTTAGCCCAAGACTCTACCTTCTAATTTCACTGCTTCTCCAGAAATCTTGGAATGGAATAAATCCAGAGATTCTACTATGATGGTCAAAAATTAAAAAGAACTTGCATCTCCCAAAACCTTTGAGCCATTTCCTTTCTTGTGAATAGATTGAGGAAGATATAGAAATAATGTCTCTGGGGGGAGCTGGGATATGATACCTTTTTGTAATATGAAGCCCTTAACAAATATGTTTCAGTTTCCAAAGTATCTGAACTTGAACCACAGTGAGTTTCCAACAGCTGAAGAAAACCAAACATTTGCACACTGCAATAGCTTTGGTTTCACATCTGCTGGGAGACTTGTTTCTCTAGATTGAAGCAGTGGCCAACAATGACGTGAGTTAGAAATGAAGGCTGGCTGGACTATAGGAAAGCTCTCTTTAGCTAGACTGTGCTAAGTCATGACAGTGTGTCTAAAACCTTCAAGAACAGTGGTATTAGGAAAAAGCAGGGAGGGTGAAGAAATAATCAAATTTTAAAATATTTCAAGTGAAATATTAAGTGTTTTGTGAAAATCTGATTTTGTAGCCAAGATTCTTGTTGATCTTCCAAATATGAGTCTGAGTACATGTATTGACATAAACCAATGGAGGGGGAAACCCTTTCTGAGGTAATGTGGGACTTGGAGAATTTTGTTCCTTTTTCCTCCTTCTTCCTCACCCAAGAAAGAGTGAGGGACAGCTCCCTACACTTTGCTGCTTTAGCTATTCAGAGCAAACATATGATGAAGTCCTGGGAAGTAAAAAATGTAGAAGAGAGGTAGGTCCAGCAGACATATACTTATTCATAGTATAACATAAAATAATAATCCTATTGTCTACCAATGTCTGGAATTTTCTCTCTTTTCAGCTCTTGGAAATTCATAGCTTTTTAAAGTGTCACCTTCTAAACTTTTTCTGATCCTCTTAATGCTGTCCTCTTCTATTCCTAAAATTGCCATTTATTTCCTTTGTGTCAATTTTATATTTACTTATCCATCCACTTTAATAAGACATAACATTTTTTATAGTGTTTTAACATTGGTGAAGAGTTTTACACACTATTTTATTCAGTCTTCACAATATCCTGTAAATTAGGTACTATGCCTCCTGCTCCAGACAGACCCTAGAGATAACTTCTACTAGCTGAAGAAGTTGGGGCAGGGGATACCAAATAGAAGAACAGCATGGAAAAAGAGATTTAGATGCTGGAAAAGAAGCAACTTGTCAAAGGTGAGGAAGAGTTATTCCCCAAAAGGGAGCTCATAGTGATGAAGAGCACCAATGTGGAAGAGTAAACCCTGAGTGCTTCTTACTAAGCCCTATTATAGTAGTGCTGTAAACCTCATTGACTATACAGACCCCTGGAGGGAAAAAGTGCTTGGTGACTGGGAAGGCAAGTGTCCATAGGTTACTATGTAAATTATCCCTTTATTGTATACCCCAAATAATACTGTATGTCATGGAGGACATTTTGGTCCCTATAGAAGACTACTGTCCCTTTAATCTTTGTAGGCTTTGAGGAGTCTCTAATTTTTCTGTGAAATTAAAATCGTTCCATGTTTTTAAATATTGTGAAACTGAAGGCTTGTAAAGGGAACTCATGGCTTCCTTAAAGGCAATGCTAGATAATGAGATGGAGCTAGGAGTTAAGTTAGTAATCAGAAAGAGTACCTTGTGATAGGCTCTTGATCTTAGGAGGGAGCCACTGACACAAGGGTTAAACAAATAGACTTTCCAAAGAGTCAATTCCAAGGAACTAGAAATAGTTTAGCTTAAGATTATTTCTACTTCTCAAGGTTCAAAGTGTAACTAAACAAAGAATGAATTATTTTTAAAGAGAAAAATTAACTAATATGGCTATCATCTCAATATATTGAGATTTTAGAAAGTTATACGTACTTTGACTTAGGGAATGAGCTTATTTAATCTGTCTGAGCATCATCTTTGAAGAATCGTTGTTTCATTTGTTGCATGATTGAAGCTTACTTTGCAAAGTGTTTCAGATGCTTTATGATTTTTGATTAGAAAGACAGTGTTATTTTTTTTCTTTGTTTACCAAGGAAGGTTTTGTTAAACCTTATCTATAATTTTTTGTATCTATGATATACTACAGTGTAGTAGAGGATGTGATGAGCAAACACTTTTTTATTTCAGTTGATATGATGCCATTAAAATTATATAAAGAAAAGAAATATAATTTTCTTGATGAATTTCTCATTTAGCAGTCAAATTGGGTCTATTTAAATCTGTTTTGGAGGAGGAAAGAAAACCTGTTTGTTGTTACTAGTGGTACCTTTGAAATTCATAGAGAACCATTGATTTTTAAAATCCAACTTTTCCCCATTTCTAAAAACTGTGAAAATCAAGATGACTTTTAAAAATTTCTTCCCTTTCAAACTTATTGACATTGGAATGATAGGCTTCTATAATTTCAGCGTTTAGTGCATGACTTTACATAATTAATGCCAAATGGGCAGCACAGTTTAGTACTCTACCAGAACATAGGCAAATCAGCAACATCACAATTTATAGTTCATTTTCCAGTTTTCTATGTTCTACTTCAACCTTGTACAACCTGACTTCCTTCTAATTTATCCTCTTTACTGATCTACTTTTCTGAACATCACTTATACTCTTTTTTTTGTCAAATCCAGAGATCCAGAGAGTTTGTGATGCCAGTGACAATATTTAGTATCTCCTCCTTGAAATTTGACTGTTAATTTCTGTATGAGTATGGTGTCCAGGGTCTTTCCTTATTTCTCTGGGCATTCCTGTTTTTTTATCTGCTGTCCCTTCTTCCTCTAGGAATTCCGCTATCTATGGGATACAGCTTCTCAGGGAAGTGTTTTGGGTTTTTTTGGCTGACTTTTTAAGTGTCATGTGCCAGATACTGTGTTAGGCTATTGAGATATAAGAACAAGAATATACAATACGTTTAAAAAGAACTTACGTTCTAATGAGGCAGACAAGTACATGTAAAATATATTTAGTACAAATGTAAAATGAATCACTGCACACATATATACATCCAAAATAGTTTAATACAAGATATTGTAGGTATACTAAAGGGCATTAGCCTTTGAGGGATCAGGAAAGGAAGGTTGTATTTAGTTGTAGAACTTCTTGGGACCCCAGAGGTATTTGTGGTTCTAGTTTCAATAGAAACTTCAGACAGTCTGTTTGTTTAATGGTACAAAGATGTCCTTGCTTCCCCATTTTTTCCCATGTGCCATTTTTTCTGTGCTTGTTTAAAATTAGGGAAAAATGGATAGTTTTAATGTAATGAAGGGACTCTTAATTCAGTTTAAAAAATAACTCTCTCTCTTTACTGTTTTAGCATGATTCTGTAATGCAGCCAAACTCTGAGGAATTACACATATGCTCTTCAAAGTTGTGAGGTGTGCTATTCCCCAAGTCTTGGACATAAGTGGTAATTGGTTAGACTAAGTTCATTTTGAGTTAGTCACCAAATCCTATTGATTCCATCTCTAAAAAATCTCCCAAAATTGTCTAGTCCTCATTGAATTAGAATCATGGAACCTCAAGAGTTGGAAGGGACTATTGGACTCATACCTGAACAATGGAGTCTGTGATGTAATGGAAAGAACTTGGAGTTTGGAATAAAAATTTCTCAGTTCTAATCTTAGCTCTGCCAGTTGATGCCCACGTGGATAAATCTGGGATATTTTAATACCTTTTACAACCTTCTGGACAAGTGGTCATTGAGGCAATGCTTTTGGATGCTACTGAAGTTTTTAATGACTTCAAGCTTGAACTTGCTTCTTTACAACATCCATTTATTTCTGCCACCCAAGCAGAAAGAGCTAGTCTATACTCTTCTAACAGCCCTTAAATACTTGAAGCCAGACAGTTTATCATATCTAAGCAAAGCCTTCTTTTCTCCAGGTTGAACATCTATAATTTTTTCAACCTGTGTTCCTATGTCACAATTTCAAGATCTTTAACCATCCCTAATGTCCCTCTTTGGATGCTCTTCACATTGTGTGTTTTTCTTAAAATGTTGGTGCCCACACATGAATGAAATGCTCTAGATGCAATCTGGTCATAATAGTCGTCTAAAAGGATGATTTCTTGCCTTGTTCTGAAGAGTATGCCTCTCATTACTATAGCTGTATTTGCTGCCTTGTCATACTCTTTGATATTAAGCTTGAGGCCTCTAGAAAAATCAACATACTTTTCAAATGAAATCCTACCTGTTTATCTTATACAAGCAGTGAGGTAATACAATGGACAGAGTGCCAGATCTAGAATCAGGAAGAACTGTGGTCAAATCTGGCATCAGACATTTACAATTGTGTATCCTTGGGCAAGATTTAACCTCTGTTTGCTTCAGTTTCATCATCTATAAAATGGGAATAATAATGGTACTTATCTCCTAATGTTATCACGAGGATCAAATCAGATAATAATTGTAGAGAGCTTAGCATAGTTACTTGGAACATAATACTAAGCCCTATCTATCTATCTATCTATCTATCTATCTATCTATCTATCTATCTATCTATCTATCTATCTATATCTATTTATCTATATATGTTATTATTAGTATTGTGAAATTGATTTATTTAAACTTAAGTATAGGACTTGATTTTTATCCCTTCTAAATTTCATCAAATCAGATTCAACCCACTGGCTTCACTTGTCATAATTTTAGGAGATCCTGACTTTCTTTCATCCAAAGTGTTTGTTAGCTTTCCATTGATGCCAGTTTTACTTTTGGAGCAGCTTTGATTGCTAGAAAGTTGTTCCTTTCTAACTTAATTTGGTATCTTTGCAACTCTTGGTTTCCCTTTGTGATCACAAAATAGCACGTTACTTCCAGTTTCTTCCCTTCAGGTCTGTCCATAATAATTGCTTTTTTTTAGATGGCTTTTCTTCGTGGGCCTTGAAGTTCTAATTTGTGACATAGAGGAATTGTTCTTAGTACTTCTTATCGTTTTTTTAATGTGTGTCTTTTTGTGTGACCCCTATGGTGATAGCCTAGTGAAGCCTAGGGACTCCTTTTCAGAATCATGTTTTTAAATGCATAAAATAAAATTCATGAAACTAGAAAAGAAGGCAATTATGCTCCATCACTGTTATCAAAATATTTTTTAAAAAATTCATGAATCTCAGGTTAAGAACGCCTGTTCAGATGAACGCTAGGGTTTCTTCCCATTGTAAATCACATTTATTTTCCATTTTGGAACTTTTTCCCCATATTAGTCTCTGACAGATTCTGATAATGATTGATTTATTATAATTTAATTCAAACTCATTTACATTAGTGAGGTGCATTAACAAGGAATTTGTATATATATATCTATCTATATTTATCTAATTGTAGAATGAAAAGCTTGGTTCTAGAAATTTCTAGCATTTCTAAGCAAGAGAGGAGATATTTATGGATTTTGTGGAAGATGAAGAGGGAAGTGGGATCTTGGAAATTATATTGAGCTTCCTTTGGATGGTCTTGAAAATAGTTTGATTTGGTACTTTAGTATGAATTGAGTTGGGGGAGAACAGTTGTTGGAGGATAAATATATATGTTCTTTCTTCTCACTGGCTTGTTCTAGAACTTAGAGCACTCCTTTGCCCAAGCACAGGTCTGCCTACCAAATCTAACCTTTTTCCAGATTTCCCATTCCTTTTCTCTTCTATCACTGCCTAGATACATCTTGGTATCTATTCTCTCCATTTTCTAACCTTAATTTAACCTCTCATCTCTTGCTTATGCCTTAAGGCTCCCAGATCCATGTATTGTGTGTTTTGGCCAGAGCCTAGACAAGGCATTGCTATGCCTAAGGCACAGATTAAAATTGGAAATTGGAGCCTCAGGACTTTACTATCTCACCAAAAACTTTGAGTCTTCAGTGTTACAAATGGGACAACTTGTCACAAAATAAAGAAATGTGTGTCAGAAAGAATAAAATTTTCTGCCATTAAACATATAGGCTGCTTACCTTGTCCTATGCATATTTCTGGAGTATAATTTTATTTTGGTTTTCATCACTTTTCCCTACCTACTCCAAGTTGTTGTCTGAGAGTTGGAAAAGACCTTTTATATCACCTAATCCAACCTTTCCTGAAAAGGAATTAATATTGCAGCCTACCTCAAAAGTGGTCAGCCTCTGCTTTGAAGACCTTCAAGAAAACAGACACTTTACAAGACAATCCATTTCACTTTTGGATGGCTCTAATTGTTAGAAAGTTTTTCTTGACGTCAAGTCTCAATTTATCTTATTGTTACTTTTATCCACTGTTCTTAGTTCTAGCCTGGTAGAGACAAATAGAATGAGCTAAATAATTCTTCCATGTAACAATTATTCAGTTTTTCTTCTTTTTGGTCTTCATCTCATAGTCAGTTCCTTCAACCAATTTTTAGATGACATATGTCTTTCATCATTCCAGGTAGCCTTCTCTGGATATTCTTCTTCTCATCAATATCTTTCTTAAAATGTGGTGTCTAGAACTGAATACAGTATATCAAGTGAGTCCTGACCACTGACCTGTATCTAGAAGTCATGCCTTTCTTTATTACAGCCTGACATTACATTAGCTTTGCTTTCTACTTCATCATATGCTGATTCATAATGAGTTTGCAGCTTACTTTTTTCAGAACGGTTGCTTACTCTAAGTCCCTCATTTTGTACTTGTGAAATTGATTTTTTTGTA
Organism: Myrmecobius fasciatus; assembly: GCA_023553655.1. Taxonomy (NCBI): domain Eukaryota; kingdom Metazoa; phylum Chordata; class Mammalia; order Dasyuromorphia; family Myrmecobiidae; genus Myrmecobius; species Myrmecobius fasciatus. The sequence goes on along the minus strand of JAJPUD010006102.1, from coordinate 87,532 downwards.
CCCAAGTGTAAGACTTTATATTTATTCCTAATGTTTTGTCCTAAAATATTACTCTCCAAGCTTCCAATTTCATGTGTCATCATAATTACACCAAAGTATGAAACTTTTATTTACAGTCCTTCATACTATCTGTGGCATTAATGACTCAATCTCAAGAAAGATATTGTGAATATGGAAAAGATCCAGAGAAAGGCACCTAAAAGGAATTTGAAAGCATAAAAAAGATGCCACAGGACTAGGGAATATACCACAGGATTGGGGATATGAAGAATTACAATTGGATATGATCACAATCTACTTAATCATGAAAGGAATAAGTTGGATGAATCCAGACTAGTTCATCCCTAAATATTGTAACTAAATATTATAATTACAGTGGCATTCTTGAATCTTCAGAGTTTGAATTCAAATAAAATGGAACCACTCTACACAAGTATTAATTTTGAAGAATTCTTTTTAAAAAGTTTGTTGATGCCTTAATGTTTATACAGAATCATTTCCTCTATTAGTACATAGTACATAGTAGTAGGGTCTGATTATGAAGTATTCCATACTCAGAGCTCCCAACTTATTCAAAGAAAAGAGGAAAGTGTTTTTTGAAGAAGTCATTATTTTAAGAACTAGGACCAGTTGAAAATATAAATAAGTAAAAGAAATCTCCTTGAATAATAGACCTAAAAAGCATTAAAGGGGGGCGGAGTTGAGAATGTATAAAAGGTTAGAAAAGTAGCCCCATAGGAGATCATGCATGGCAACTACCACATAATCCCACAAAACATCACTTGGGGCCCAGACAAATACTGAGATGGATGGAACACTTGTCTCATCCAGTTTGGAAATTCTAATATGCTTTTATGATCTCAATAACATGTGCTATTTTGTGATCACAAAGAGAAACCAAGTAATAATGTGTGGGTGGCTGGCAAAAGCATACTGTGACCACTGTAAAAACAATCTAAAATAGACATAAGTGGCAACCAATCAGTAGCACTGTTTTAGTGTACAGAAGGGATTTCAGGATTTGGGATTGGGGTTTTTCATATTAGGAAGAACAATTTTGTGGGCTAAAGAGAATTTTTGAAGGCTAATGATTCTTTAAAACTGACTTGTAAGTCTGAATGATGCTGTTTAATAACTGAGGCACTCTCCTTGCTATTAAAAATATGTACACAAATGCACACAGAAATGTGAAAATAAATCTGGATTTTGCTAACAAAATTTTGAAATAGTGACATGGAGGAAGACAAATTTTAATTGCCATGGAATGACACAAAGTTGCATGAAACACTCTACTCATATATACACTTAAACACACAACTCTCATTTAGGTTACTTTGATATTTTTTAAGTCACTTTTCCTAAGTGGAGTAGATAAGTAGCCTTAAAAAAACAAGCAAACTGAGACACTATCTCCTTTGGTAGATTCCTTTCCTCTTGTATCTGCTTAATAGATTAGTTACTTGAGTAATGCAACTAAGGGAGAAATAAAGTTCAGTGAGTATATTTGACTTGAAAATAAACAAGCATTATTACTATGTGCAAGATCTTCTGGGAAAGATACAGCATTTAGATTAGACATTACTCTTATCATGATGGATCTTAGAGTAAGAAAAACAATAAAAGGCTAACATACATTATTATATAGAAAATGCATCACAAATTTAACACAAAAAGGGTCAAATAATAACCAAGAGAATCAGAGAAGGCTTCCTGGAGGATGTGCTATTTGAATTGGGCTTGAGTTGTTTAGTGGGTGAAAATAGACCAGGAAAGGTATGCAAGGTAGAGAGAATGGTCTGAATAAATATGTGGAAACCTGTTCTGGGTACAGATAGTTGACTATAGAACATGGAAGATAATGAGTGTGCCATCAGGCTGGAGAGGTAAGGCAGCTTGTGGAAAACTTTGAAAGGCAGTCAAAAGAATATGAATTTCTCTTGCAAAGCATTAGGAAACCAGTGAATTTTTGGAGCATATATATATATATACATATATATATATATATATATTTGTGTGTGTATGTGTATGTATATACACACACATACACATTTACTATCATTATATATAGTACATATACATATATAAAAATAAATATGCTTATATATGATAATATATCACAACATATAATGGCATATTGATGATATATGTTGATACATCATAATATGTAATAATATATCACAATATGTTGATATATATGATATATATATATATATATATACACACACATACATATCTGTATACAAACATGAATACTCCTACACAGTAAATGCCAGTTTCTCCTAATCACCTCCAGGATCAAATCAAATATAAATTGTTTTGCTTGGCATTCATATTCCTTCATAACCTCTCCTCCTCCTACCTCTCCAGTCTTCTTACTCCTTACTCCCCAACATGTGCTCTTTGATCTAGTGACACTGGCCTTCAGCGATTCCGCAAACAAAACAGTTCTTCTCTCAACTACAGACATTTTCTCTGGCTATCCCCCAAGCCTGAAATGTTCTTCCTTCACATTTCCACCTACTTACCTCCCGGGCTTCCTTTAAATCTGAACTAAATAATCTCACCTTCTATAGCAAGCCTTTCTCAACTCTTTTTATTTTAGTGCCTTCCCTTAATTATTTCCTATTTTTCTTGTATGTAACTTATTTTTTCATCTTTTTTTGTTACCTTCCCTATTATATTGTGAATTCCTTGAGGGCAAGAACTGTCTTTTCCTCCTTTTTGTATTCTCAAAGCTTGTAATAATATCTAGTACATGGAAGGCTCTTAATAATTATTTATTGATTGATTAAGTATATCCATGATATATGTTTGTATGTAGGTGAATTTCAGCCCCCCCTTTGAAAGATTGATTCTTTATTCATTCAGTGAAGATCACTGAGTACCTACAGTGTGGCATAATGCTGCATTTTGAGCCAGATAGACATGTTTTCAAATCCCCTCTCATACATTTACTAGCTGTGCTGCTATAGGGAAATCATGAACCTCAGTTTCTATTATTATTAAATAACAATAATAATTGCATCTATTACCCAGGATTACTGGTAATTGGGAGATGGATAGAGAAGGAAACAAGTATTTATTAAGCATCTACCATGTGCTAGGCACTGTGCTAAGTGCTTTACAATTATTACCTCATTTGATCCTCATAATAGTTCTGGATCATACATAGGTGCTGTTGTTATTATTCCCATTTTATAGTATCTGCTAACAGATTTGAACTCAGGTATCCCTGACTCCAGGCCTAGCATCCTCTCCATTGTTTCACTAAGCTGCCTATAAGCACAAGATAAAAGCAATAGATTTAGGGTGGAGAGTTAAAATCCTGGTTCTAAGCCACTAACTGTCTCTCTGACATTGGACGAGAAACTTCATTTTTTTTTCCAGGACATGGTTTGTTTATCTATAAAATAAAATTCTTAGACTGGATGGTTATATGGAAAGTGGGAAGAGCGGTGCTGATAGTGGTGATTATTACAGAATACTCAGCAAATCTAATGTTTCTTCTCACAGAGTAGAAGGAAATTATGGGGCCAAATTGTAGAAGGCCTTGAATAGTTTCGTCTTGATCCAGTCAGCATATAGCAACTACTGAAATTTTTTGAGCAAGAAAGTAACATAATGAAATCAATATTTTAGGAATGCTTCAAATAGTGAAGTAGGAGACTGAAAATCAAGAAAAATTGGTTAATGGCATCATAATCTTCAAAGAAACTAGGAAGAAGGATATTTGAAAAAAAAGAGGGAAGTGGCAAAGGGATTTGTGATTAGTTTACTGCTCACCATCAAGTGTAACAGCAGAATGTTGAAGAGACAAGGCAGATTATGAAAGTTTAAGGAGTGAAATGGAAGCAGTAGAGGAGTCCACTCATTTTGAGAATTTAATAATGAAAGGAAGAAAAGTGTTGGTTGTAAATTGCAAAGACAAGAGAATGAACTGCAGTTTTTCTCAGCATAGGAAAGAACTATGCTGGTTTTAAGCAATAAAAGGGAAAGTGTTCAGTGGAGTAGAAGAGACTGAGAATGATGGGGATGGAAGTATAATTGATGGAGGGATATTAACTGGAAAGTCAGTTTTGCAATGGAAGAAGGACCTCTTCCTATGAGACAGGTGGGAAGGGAGAAAGGATTAGTGGAAAGACAGATATTTTGTGGTGGAGAAAAGAGTAATGAGAGAACTCAAGTTTGATGGTCTGGGAGAACTATGGAAAGAGTTACTCAGTAGTTTTCACTTGATGTGGCCGGTGACCTCATCAGAGTTGCAGCAGAGATTGAAAACCATTGAAATCAGACATGTAGAGCTCTGTGGGGCCCTTGGCAGGCAGCTATGCTCATTCCTGGAAGAGAGGAGAATGAGCAATGATTCTGTTCACATTGTATGTACTATAACCTTTGGCAAAGGATTCTCCTGAGTATGGATTTGGTCTGCCTATCATGAAATCTCAGGACATTTTCCCCTCCCAAGTCTGTATTTTTCTGGCCTATGAGGTGATGATTCTGGTAAAAGGAATACCAGAATGCATGGTGGTCCCTGATCTACCATTGGTCAGGTGACTTTGAGGAGATCGCCTTTCCTTCCCAAACCTTAGTTCTCTCAACTATAAAAGGAGGTAATTAGATTAATCAGAGATCCTTAACTTGGGGTCTAATGACCTCCAAGGAGGTCCATGGATAAATTTCAGGGGTGTCTGTTAACATTCTTTTTAATGGTTTGATGTCTATATTTCAATATAATTGGGTCTTTGTAATCCTAAGTGTTTTACCTTATGCATTTACTAATATTCTGAAGTATCTACAAGCTTCATCAGATCATTCCTTTTGCAGCAAAACCTTTAACAACATCAGCACTAGGAAATTTCTAAGGTTCTTTCTAGCACTAATGTTCTACAATGATATCAGAGATGAGATAATATCTCAACACCTCATAGTTGCCCAGACTAATAATCAATGAACTAGAATCAAAAGAACAAGTAATCTAGTCAGAAAACTTGGATTTGAATTCTTATTTACAGACTTTGAGCAAATCTCTTTCTCTAGATCTCAGTTTCTTCATCTGCAAAATGAAGACAATGAATCAAATTACTTCTGAGGCTCAGTCTAACCTTAAAGGTACACTTTGATGATCTATCTACAATAGGCACTGAAAATAAAAAGGGAAAAAAAACTGACAATAAGTATATCTTGATTAAAAGACTGGCAACTTATCTGCATACAACTAGCAATCTGATTTTTATTTCCCTGGCATTTATAGTCTTTATTTGAATTTTATTATTTTATTTATCTGTCTGTGTCTGCATACACACATAGAGACACACACATGGATACACACCAACATATGTTGATATTTTCTTAGATTCTCTCACACAAAGCCAGAAGGCCCACCAAAGAATATTTTATACCAATAAATTTCCTTCCATTAAAATAGTAAAACAGTTTGATGTATAGGAAAAAGTGGTGTACTTGGTACTGTCACTCGCTAGTTATTTGAACTTGAGCAAATTAATTAATTTTTCTCTGCCTTGGTTTCCTCATTTGTAAAATAAGGTGGTTCAACCAAATGATGTTAAATGTCTCATTCAGTTCTAAGATTAATGAGTCATTCACTGGATGGTTTGTTCTTGAAAAAAGGCCAAACCTTTCTGGATCTTCTTTCTCCTCTGTAAAAAGGAAGAGATTGGATTTGATAATCTTGATTGTCCCTTCTAGCTTCCCAAAACAAAAATTCCTAAGTTTTTCACTCAGTAATTCATTAAGCCTCAAGCTTTCCATTTGCTGGAGACCCTAAACTGTATATTTTCTTCCACTGATGGGCGTGGGAGAGGCTAAGGGGCATTTGGTACTTTTTGCAAAATTTCTAATAAAAAAATCCCTTTTTGGAGCATAAACCTGTGAGATGAAATTTCTATAAATATTATTCTAATGTAATTTCTTTTAAATGACAATAAGGATTGGATAGAAACTTACTCATAAATTTTCACATCTAGAGATATGAATTAAATTCCTACCTCACCTTATTGACAACTGTGTGACCATGAACAAATCACATTATCTTTTGAATTTCATTTCTTGTATCAGAAAAATGAGAAAAATAAATTTTCCTGTGCCTACATGACATGGTTATTATGAAAAAAACTGTCATTACTTTGTAAAAATTTGTAATGTTTATCATGTATTAGATATTCTTTTGTTTATAATATATGAAATGATATACTTACTCTCATAAGTAGAAGGAAAATGAAGATTGTGAATGACATTCCAGAAGAAAACTTTTCAGTGTAAGTAAATAAATTTCAAACATCTTAGCACTACTAATTTATAAGCAGTATGCTTATTTTAAAAAGCTTCTTATTGGGGGCAACTAGATCATGCAGTGGATAGAGTACTGGCTCTGAAGTCAGGAGGACCTGAATTCAGATTCAGCCTCAGACACTTACTAGCTGTGTGACTCTGGGCAAGTCACTTAATCCCAATTGCCTTGCAAAAAAAAAAGTCAAAAAAAACCCTTCTTATTTAAAGTGCTCTAAGTTCCAAACTACGTCTGTGTTATTGTTAGGATCATTATGCACACTTGAAAGTAATTATTATTAGGGCTAGTAGTAATCATAATAGATAGTAAATATAGCATTGTGGATAGAAAGGTAGTCTCAAAATCAGGAAAATGTGAATTTAGTCTTAGCTTTCACACATATTACCTCTGTACAAATCACCTAATTTCTTCATGTTCCAGGAAATTCAGATTAGAAATTGCAGAATAGTTGTAGGATCTGTATTAATAGTGGGAATTTCTTCATAAGGATTTTCTTTCACCAATAAAATCACAAGTCTAGGCCAAAAAAGTAATTAAAACAATAATTAGACAACAGATTAGACCACTAATTAAGGTACATCAAGTGACCCTTTACCAAAGTTTCATATTCTATCAAAGTTTGGTCAGTTCCTAGCTTCATAAAATCAATCAATGCAATGGGTAGAGCACAAGACCTGGAGTCAGAAATACCTGAGTTCAAGTCCAGTCTTAAATCCCAGGGCAACCTCTGATTGTCACAATACTCATCTGTAAAATGGGGATAATAATACCTCCCAGGATCATATTTTGTTGTGAATATCATATTTGTAGCTGGCTTTGCAAATTTTAAAACAGTGTGTAAATGCTGGCTATTGAAATCTTAACAGGTATTCTTTGAGAGTCTTACCATGGTTTGTGCTGATTAGGGACACTTGTTATAAGAGTTTTTCAACTCATGGAAAGGAGAGATAAGCAAATATGAAATACTAAGCCTTTGAGTGGAAGCAGAGCACTATTTCTCCTCTTCTGGTCAATAATGATTGAGAGAAAAAGAAAACGAGTATTATATAAATCCCCCCTCCCGCCCCATATACGTGAACCTTTTTGCTCCAAACTGGGTTTATTCTTCTATTTATAAAAGAAACAAACACATCTGTTCCATATTTTAATGTTTATGGCCATATATAAAAATTTCTTCACATTTGGCTTAGAAGGAGCGCAATGAGGCATGTATGCTTTGTTCGTCTTGTATTCCATAACTGTTGGCTTTTGCACACTTTTTATGCCTGCTTTGATTTTAGGCGGTCTGCTTTTCTATTGCACTTTCTGCATATTGAAGAAATTTTACATGAAAATGTCATTGGTTTGTCTCAGTTAAGCTATACAGGTCAAACTGTCCAACACATTAAAAATGTAAGTCCATCATGTATCAAATTCTCTCCTAGTAATGGGATTGTGTATTGGGCACATAATCTCTGATACAACCTTATCCTGATACAAAAACAACTCTTTTGGATCAGAAATGATTGCCTGATCTTTAAATGTTTTAGCTCTCATCAAAACCATATTCTATTCAGTTAAGTCCAATAAATTTTTTTAAGTGCTTGCTGTATATTACAAAGCACTGATCAGGTTAGTGGGGATACCAAGACATATAAAATCTGCCCTCAAGGAGCTAACCTACAGATTTAAACTCCTGTCTGACATATGAACATAAAATTCTAGCACCACAATGGAATTTGATGATGTTTATAATTTCCAAATTAACTTTAGGCAATAATGTTTTTTTTTACCAAACTCATTGATGAAATAGAAATAATATTACTTCAAGAAGCAATTATTAGATATCTACAAGGTGCAAAGCACTGGGGAAAGTGCAAGGGGATGAAGTGATAAGCAGGATAAATAGGACAAGTCATTCAAATTGTGAATGGAGATAAGGATGGAAAGGCAAGTTGTGAGCAGATTATGGAAGAACTTTGAATGTAGGAGAATTTAGACTTATTGGGCAATGGAGAATCATTTAAAGCTTTTGAACAGTTGAATGATGACATTTAATTCATCTTTTAGGAAAATTAACTTGGCTAAAGGATGTTGGCTACATTGATTATCAGGACAGTGACTCAAGGTGGGAGAATAATCAGGAAGCTACTGTAATAGTCTGAGTGAGAAGTGATCAGAGTTTGCACTATGATGTTGGCATTAGGAATGAGAAGGAAGGGATTGGCAGACCTATTATAAGTTGGATAAGCCACAGATTACTGCGGTTTTCAGCCTAGGAATTGAGAGGATGGAACAGGAATAGAAATTAACTGGAACAGGAATCGAAATTATTTAGGTGTGAGATGAGAGAACATAGTGGATAATAATTTCAAACAGAAAGAAAAGGCCTTGAGAGCAAGGCAGAGGAATTTGGACTTGAAGTGGCTAATGTAGATTTTTAAGTAAGACCACTACCACAGTTAACATTATGGCAGTATTTTCAAGATGGATGAAGGAAGCAGAAACTTTGAGTGATGGGGTAACAATAAGAGTAGAAGAGGACAAGAAGGTCCCAGTGATTTTGGGTTAATGGTGGTACCACTGGCAGAAGTGGGGAAGGGAGGAATAGAACTCTATTTGGAGAAATACACTTAGGTTCAGAGAAGACTGCAAATGTAAATTGGAATATGAAAGATGTAACTTATTTAAGGGGTAAAGTTTATGAAAAGAGAAAACATGTTTAAAAATATCTATTCTTGAAAAATATTTTTGGGGAGTGGGATGGGTGAAGACACAAATATGTCCTTCCAGTAAGGCTTTTTTTCATTTTCAGATATATGAAGAGATATAATATTGAAAAGGAATTAGATTTGTCCTGTTTGCCTCTGACTATCAGGAAAATAGGTAGAAATTACAGAGAGGAAAAACACTTTTGTACATCTTTGATTGTTAGGCAGTTTTTCCTCTCTGTAATTTCTACCTATTTTCCTGATAGTCAGACACGAGAGAGAGATGATATTCCCTAGAACAGAGGAGCTGAGTGAGAGGGGAGAATCAAAAATAATGCCATTGTTCAGAACTTGGAAAACTGGCAAATTATGGTATTAGGAGGAGATAAATCAAAAAGGGGAGATGGTTTAAGGGCAAATATAATGATCTTGATTCTGGAAATGTTTCATTCCTGTTATTAGAACTCATCAGTTCCAGCCTTTTGTGCTGCTATCAGAGAAAAGTCTGAGTAAACCATATGGCTCACATACTTGGTCATCTCTAGGAATAATGAGGTTATAAGTGATATACTTCACTTTACAAAGTATCAGCCATCAAAATGCCCTGCTTATGAATATGCCACATCGTATTATTGATTTTTCTTGAAAAAACCCCCAGTAAGGCAACAGAACATCCTAAATTTAGTAAAGCATCTAAGTTAGAGAAAGCCACTTTGTCTCTTTAAAGGTAATACCTTATCAGTGTTTGAACAACACTTTGTCAAATCTTACTGCTTTCTTAGTCCTGCTTGAAATATGGCACCGAGGGAAATTAAGCTTATCTTGGTAGCTAAGGAGATTTCAATATAATCAACTTCTAAGTCAACTTCTAGAGTCACCAACTTTGGTTATGAGTTGAATCATTAGTTGTTTGATTCTCTGATTACAGACTATTCCCCTGTAATTTCTTTCCAAATACTTTATTGAGTCAGCTTTTAAATACCAGGAGCAGTGAATTGCATTAGTTACCTATTCATCTTTTCATAGTATTCCATTTCTGGGAAGTTTTCTACTTAATTGTTCACACCTTTGGAGTACTCCCTCTACACAATTCTTCCTTTGCTCTCTAAACTAGATAAATAGCTTGTTGACAGTTTTGCATAATGTTATTTATCAAATGGTGCTTGTTTTGTGTTTCTCATTTAAATCTCTTTACATATTACTGTTCAAAACTCTTCAGTGGCTCCCTATTACCTTACATGTACTTTGTAATTAATTGCTATCAATCAATCACTTACTTTACTCCTACTATGTATTCCAATTCAGACAAAATGTATTCTCCCTTGATCCTTCTCCCCAAATCCTCCCATCTCCCTGAAATTAGGTGATAAAGAAGGGATGAGTTCAAATCCCAGCTCAGACACAAGCTGTCACTTAATCTCTATTTGTCCCAGTTTTCTTAATTGTGAAATAGGGATATTAATAGCACCTACTACGTGAGATTGTTGTGAGGTTCAAATGAGGTGATATTTATAAAACACTTAGCCTAGATTCTGGCACATAGTAGGGTATTGATAAATACTTATTATCTTTCCCCTTTCCTTTCCTCAGCCTCACAGGAATATAAGCCACTGTGGTTGGAATAAAGAGTGTGTAAAGCGTATGAAGAGAAATAAAATGCTATACATCTGGCAAAGTAGATTGGAGCCAGGTAGTGCAGTGTTTGATTGCCAAGTAAAAGAGTGTGAATTTTATTCTTAATTCCAGCAAAAAGAAGCCACTTTTTGATCTAAGGATACTACTGGAAGAATATTTATATAAATGTCTTACAAGCTAAGACAGATGTAAAAAAGGGTCTGTACCAGCCTAATAGTTTTCTGAATTTAGGAGAGGAGACATCTTCATGAAATATACAGGTAACAATTTGAGAAAGTATCTGATTAAATGCCAAGACAAATGATGAAGAATAATAAAAGCTAAAAGAGTTTATTGTGGTGCGGAATGGAGGTGGTGGTAGTAGAAACATGTAGGATGGATGAGACTTTTGCTAGATATTTATGGATGAATAGATTGGACACTTGAAGAGAAGGGGGTCAGAGAATATTTTACACAGGAAATAGCATGAAGTTGGGAAGGAGCAGAGTGCACTGGGGAGTCAGAGATAAGAGCAGTGTTCATTTTAGAGAGTTTGCTTATACTTCTGTTTTCTCCTCCCCCTCTATTGGAAAGATAAGATTGACTATGTCTAGGTGGGATGGATTAAGATTTCCCATACCATCCTGAGTCATTTATACTTGACTCTCTAGTCCAATGGTGTCAAATTAAAATAGAAATTATCCTTGAGGTCTCATATTAATTGAGAAAACCTCAAATTAAATCTATGTTAGGGGCAGCAAGGTACTACGATGGTTAGGGCGCTGGGCCTGGTGTCAGAAAGATCTGAATTCAAATTTGACCTCAGTCACTATCTGTATGACCCTGGGCAAGCTGCTTAACCTTTATCTGCCTCAGTTCCTTATCTTTAAAATGGAGACACTGGAGAAGGAAATGGCAAACCACTCTATCATCTTTGCTAAGAAAACCTCATGGACAGTTCTATGGAGTCACAAAGAATGGTACACAAGTGAACAACAACAACAATTGTATTTTTATCTATTTTTAAGCCATTTCCAAATTACATTTTAAGCATTACTCAACAGAGATTAGCCTGGGTCTGTGAACTTTAAAATATTGATAACTATTTCCATAAAATTGATTTCTCTTGTAATGTTATGTATATTATTTTATACATTTAAAGATTATTCTGAGGAGTATGTAAGTTTCACCAGACTGGTCACCAGATCAGATTTAACTCAAATTAAAAAAAAAATCTAAGATTCCCCCTTCCCCCACCCAGGCAATGGGAAACTACTAAGAGTTTCTGACAAGGAAGTGACATTATTAAACTGGTATTTTAGGAAAATTAGGCTGACAATGTTAAGTGTAACAGATTGGAGTAGGGAGGAAACTAGAGGCAAGTAGCCCAATTATGAGACTGTTATCCAGGAGTGAGGCATTGAGAACCTAGACCAAGTTGGGTTAGGAATGGAAATGGTGAATCAGGATTAGTTGGAAGAGTGAAACATTTCAAAATATCTGTTGCCATTTCAAGTTTTTGTAAGTTTAGATAACATTTTGGCAACCTATGCCAGTGATGGCATACCAGCTACCATTGCCAGACTCCCATTTGAGACCTCCTGGCATTAACCACCCAAGGGGAATTGGCATCCAGCACACCTCTGTCTCTTCCTTGCAGGAGTCAGCAGCTCAAACATTTCTGAAATTTGGAAGGAAAAAAGTGCCTGAACTTTGGCAAACTCCTCTTTTAAATGTCACTAACCTCTGGTTCAAGTGGGGCCTCTGTCTAGAATATAGTGTCTAAATTCACCCATTACTTCATCCAAGAAGAAGGACCAACTTTGGGAATTGTATAACTAGGAGAATCCTTGGTTTCAGAACCAGGCCTTGGATGGGAGAGATACAGAGTGGGAATAAAATCTTTTTTTTATATCCTGTTCTTGCAGGATAAGGGATAGCTATCTTTTTATCCCAAATCCACACAGGTGATATTTCCTGGATAGTCATAAAGCATCTGTGGGTGGCTGTAGATATCATGATTCATACTTACTGAACTGGAAACCTTAGCTGTGGGTGTGCTAGGCATTCTGCCAGCATTGTCCTTTCTGCTGTTACACTTATGAGAAATTATGAGAGCAAATGTAAATATAATATTTTAAAGCACATCCTAGCAAAGGAAAAGAAATCTGAACATAGTCAGACATGTACTTTAGAAAAGCAGATTTCCAAGAGTTCAAAGAAAACATAGGAAGGCTTGGTTGGCCAGAAACTTGATGAGAAAATTGAGCTCTCTAGGGATAAAAACTCCAAATAATGAAATAAAAAGAGAAAAAGGAATTTCAAAAGTGTAATCATAAAGTATTCCAGTGAAGAAAGAATGGAGGGTAAATAAGGAAAACCAAACATATCTAATTGTCACCTGGTCACATGATGTGCACAATTGTGTGTGTTAGATGAAGGTCTGCTGTAGAAATGATGGCTGGGCTCCCCATCTCCTCTGACAGCAGCTTGCAATAACCATCATCTCATAGGTGCATAGAAGTAAGTAAAAAATCAGAGTCTGTTCCACATGGCCTGCCTAACCTCGGAGCAAAGGCAGCAGAAACAGAGCCTTGCATTTGGCAGTGACAGAAGCTTTCCCCCTATTGTATCATGTTTCCATGCTCCAAATGAGGACATGTCACACAGTTTTGCTTTGTTTTGTTTTGACTGAAAAAGTAACCTCTGAGGGATTTGGTTCGTGTTTCTTGCAGGTGGGCCCTGTCTGTGCCTGCTTTTTAGCTCGCCCCTCCAAATCCTTCTGGTGTTGACATGCTCAGCTCATGAATAATAAAGATCTCATTTCTTGGTGTCATGCTGTGACATCATATTGCCAGCCTCTCACCCCATCAAGATTTCTCCATGTCCCTTTTCTCAAACAGACATTGGCAATGACTTAGTTTTATGGTCTTAGTCTTATGACTTATCTTGGAAAATGAGATCGAAAAAGTTGATCATTTTAAACTCTATTCTCTTTGTCTGGCAGGTCTCAGACATGTATTTTTGGAAATCATGATGTCTGAAGTGATGGTAGAAAATAGCACATTCTTGTTCTCTGTGCAGGAATTGTATCACCCAATCCAAATTTCTGAGGATGGCATATGGGGATGGTAAAATCCTTTGCATCTAGCACATGTCTGTGCTTTTTCATATTTTTCATTTTTATATTTTAAATATTTTGAATAATTTGTGATCTCACTGAGATGGGTCCTTACTTCAGTGATGAAAATTATAATCCATCTAAACCCTCTTAGCCTTCACAATTCTTGACCTTGCTCTTCTGTAATTTCTCCACAAGAAGATTCATGAAGCATGAAGAAGGGCCTTCTGTTGGGTATCAACATTAGGTGGATACCATTTCCACTAATAATGCTGTCCCTCTGTACCATTTGTAGCTTTTATTTTAGACTTATAGCATATTAAAGCTAGAAAACAGCTTAGAAATCATCAAGTCTAGACTGTATAACGATATCTTTATTTTATAGATCAGGAACCTGGGATCCAAGAAAGTTCAGTCATTCCCTTAAAGCCACCAGCCAAGTTGGGGAAGTAGTGAAGTGGGTTGAAAACCATATCTACAGTCCAGCTTTCCATGTATAGAATCTGCAAGCTGTGGTCTAGAACTCTGTGTGTCAGAAAATCAAAAACAGAGGAATCAGATGTAACAAGTACCACTTAAGCTTGGTTAATTAACCCATTTTCTACATTTTGGCATTTTCTCTCCAACAATTTCATGCTCTTTAATTTTTTTTAATTATGCTACAGCTTGAGCAGTTTTCTTCTCACCCTGATGACAACTAATGGTGAGGTCTCTTGCATTTTCCTATATTAAAAGACAGGACAAATTTCCACTTAGTACAACTACTGTATCAGAAAATCTGAAGTGAACTCAGCAAAAGCTTTTGACTTTTAAAAAATGCTTTAAGGGCAAATTCTTCTCCTTCCTTGTAAGTCTTGGTTTAGGAAAAAAAAAAGTAAACCTGGCACCATTCTTCCTCAGAAATAGCACTTGCTTATTATATATGAGGAAAGATTCAGAACTACCTTCCAAGATATACAGAATATTTTTCCTAAAAAGTTTCGGACAATGCTATTTCTAATGATTGTCTCTTGGTCTGATTTTTATGCATATAGCCAAAAAAAAAAAAAAGAAAAAAGAAAGCAGCATTTTAATTTCCTTGTTTTGAGAAGAGCAGCAGAGTTTCCCCACTAGATTTGTATTAGTTTTCCCATTAGAGTTTTATTTATTTCCTTCCATTGGTCGTTTTTACTGCATTTTAAATGTCCAGAATTAAGACTTTTTATTTTATTTTTTGCTATTGAGGAGAATTTGGGGATCAATCAGAACATGATTTTTTTCAACTTTGTCAAGGTTGCTTTTCACACACACACACACACATACACACACACACATACACACACACATACACACACACAAGTACACATAAGCACCTGAACACACATGCTCTAGAAGTTGGAAGATTATGGGAAAGAAATTGGGGTCTTAATGATTATTCATCCCTAGAAAGAACCCTGATAACCTATCACCAACTCTACTAGATTGAAGAGCAAAATAATTGGAGGAAAAAAAAGTGGGATTGAAGAAGTCTACATATAACATTATTGTAAAGTTGAGGTAAATTGACAACTTGTATCTAAATCTCACGAATGATCTCCAATGAATTTTTGTTCTTTCTTCCTTCTCCCACATAGATCTCCCTTCCTTCATATTCCTCTTGCTCCATTCTGTTCCTGTTTATAATTAGACAAGCATGAAAAACATGATATGAGGGAACTTGAATTCCTATATATCAATGATCACATTTGTTGGCCCTGCAGATGACCCACCAGGCACTTTGTTAATTTTAGGAACTTGTTTCTGAGTGTGCATGTGAGGACAGAGAAACATACTAGTGAGTGCTCCAAGAACAATTAGCTTGCCCACTGCTTTTCACTATGAGCCAAATCAGATGGGGAGATAGATTAGGAGAATCTCAGAATGCTTTTAGCTCTGGGAATCAGGGAATAGCGTTTTTATGAGAAAATTTTAAGTTGTCTTGGTTCATTTCTTCTTACTGAAGGTTAGGCAGAATAAGTTAGTAGCTTCCCCTTAGTGGATTTCCTCAGCCTATGCTTATGCCAGATGACAAAGATAAATCTTATTAAAACTACATTTTAAATGGGGATACTGTATATTATGTCAATGATGAAAAGTAAGATGAAAAATGCAGAAAACCAGGAAACTAAAAGGTGGATGGATACCCAAACATTGTTATATTTTAAAATAAGATTAAAATGATTAAACAACTTTGTGAATGGGAGACTGTTTCATTATATAATAAGAACTTTTAAAGAAGGCAGGTAGATATATAATTTATTTATAGACTCAGAATATTTTAGCAATTTCTATTGTTCCTACAAGAATGATGGTATTTTAGCAGTTTCTAATTTCAGCTAAAACACGTACGATTTGTTTTTTCAACAAAATGATACAACATAGACTTATTTGTATTCCATGCCACAACTTATGAATCCTATATAATAGCATTCTTTTAGATTAGTTGGCAGTCAAAAAATATATACATGGATTAAATGAAAGAAGATGAAGTCTTGCTTCCTTTGATTAATTTTGAGTGGCCATTTAGCTGAATTTCTTTAGTCTACATTCTCACTCACATGGACAATCTCAAAATAATTAATATTTCAGTTCAGGATGGGACTCATGTGTAATTTACCATAATAGATATCAAAACTTTGTAGTGTATTCTGTCCTTAGATCAATCTTTGCCTCAGCACATATCACAATTCACTGTCACCACCTTCTTCATTACCCACATTTTTTTTTACTTTTTACAACTTGACTTCTATCTATACTATTCCATCCAAAAAACTTTCTACAATGTCATTATTGACCTTTCCATTGCTAATTCCTAGAACCATTTTTCTGTCTTTATCATTCTGAAGAAAAACATATATTTAAAAATATGTATATGATTTTACAATATGTGCAAAACCAAACAAAAAGTTAGAAATAGGTGGTAAAAGAAATATACATACATTTTTATGTGTATATATAATATACATACATATATATATGCAAAACCAAACTGCTGACTTCTTCATTGCTAATTTCTAAAACCATTTTTATCTTCATCATTCTTAAGAAAAACATATTTTAAAAATGTGTGTATGCAAAACCAAACAAAATTAAGAATATCTTCATTATTCTTAAGAAAAACATATTTAAAAATATATGTGTGTGTATGCAAAATAAAAAAAAATAAGAACATCTTCATCATTCTTATCATTCTATAGCCTACAGTCCTATGGACTAGTCCTCCTTGATATCTTTCCCACCTGTGGTTTCTTTCTTCACACAGTACTGTCAAAGCCCCCATTCTTCTCCCACTCTCACCCTTTTACTTAATTCTTATTCCTCTCACCCCTTAAACCCCTTAGCTGTTCCACTGTTTTGCCTTAGTCTCTCTTTTTTCTCATTTGTTATGATGTTTCAGTTCTCACCTAAAATAATTCTTATTATTGTAGGATTACACTTGTATTATATATACATATATGAATTTCCACAGTCTTATATTTATATTTCTCATTTTTATAGGGTCATTCCTTTCATTTACATTAATAGGTCATAATTTATTCATCCATTCCAGAAATTGTATTTTAACAAATAAAGTTAGGTGATTACGAAGAAGCTCCCAAATGCAGGAAGCAGTTTTATCCTATGTTTTCTGCTATATTTCCTTTATAATCAGCCAGCCAGTCAATATGCATTTATTAGGAACTTGCTATGCTAAGCAAAAAAAGCACAAGATTTAAATTTAAGCTCTTACTTCTTGGATTTGGCATCATAGAACTTGGTTTCAAATACCAACTATGGTACTTATGGTGTGATCTTCAGCAATTGACGTCACCTTACCAGTTTTCAATTTCCTCACTTTCTAAAAGCAGATTGAATTATTTTAACTGGAAGATCTGTTCCAGTTCTATATTTATATTTTGTTTTTTATATTTATATTTTATAACTAACTAGGTGGCACAATGGATAGAGCGTTAGCCCTGGAGTTAAGAAGGTCTAAATTCAAATTTTGCCTCCGACACTTATTAGCTGTGGGATTTTGGACAATTCATATAACTCTTCTTGCCTCAATTTCCCCAGCTGTAAATAATAGTACCTACTTCCCAAGGTTATTGCAAGGCTAATATGAAATATTTATAAAGTACTTTGCAAACCTTACAGTAAATCCTATTATTTTATTTAGATTTTATTTACATTTTATACGTAAGGATGTAGTTTAATATGGAATACTAAAAATCCATCCACAAAACACAAGGAAGATTACTTTTGGGCTGTATTTTACTCTTATCCAGACAAAAATGCACAGCCTGGAAATTCTGAGCAACACAGCAGAAAGAGCAATCCAAGCTACTGCCCGGGAAGGAGAATAGGGATGTGGGTAATGAGAGAGAGACTGACCAGAGCAACTCAAAGCCTCAGTCTCTCTCCTGTCTGCCATGCTCTTTCCAGCTCCTGAAGTGTTGAGACCCTCAGCACATTTCACACATGTGATACAGATTCATTGGTTTGGAAAGGAGGAGAAGCCAAAGCACAGGCCACTGGTTAAACCACTGTCTAGGGGAAAGTTGAAGAAATATGTTTCTTGAATCCATGTTTTGTTCAAATCCTTCCTGACTTGGGTCAAATCAGTGAAGTCTCCCTAGTCCAGCACAGAAATGAGATCTCTGTCATCTGTAATTGTCATCCATCTCCCCCTGGAGCAGCATTCTTAGATTTTTATTTTTTTTCTTTGACATGGACCATTTTGGTTGATTAGTGAAGCCTATGGACTTGGACTTAGGAAGAATTGAATTCACATCTGTCCTGCAGACCCAGAAAAAAATCACTGTCCATCTCAGTTTCTTCATCTGTCGCAGGATGATAATAACAGCATATACCTTTTAGGGTTATTGTAAAAATCAAATAAGATAATATTTGTAAAATATTTAATAAATAAAAATATTTAATATATTTAAAATAATTTAATAATAAATTAAAATAAATAATAATTTAATATATCACATATGAGGTGATATATTATTCCCTCTTCTTTTTCAGAAAAAGTTTTTACTTAAATATTTTTTCTTTTATAGTTAGTATTTTATTTTCCCCCAGTTACATGTAAAAACAATCCTTAACATTCATTTTTAAAACTTTTAGTTCCAAATTCTCTCACTTCCTTCTTCAATACATACCCTCCTTCATTGAGAAAGCAAGCAGTTTGGCATAGTTTATAACTATATAGCCATGTAAAACATTTCCATAATAGTCATGTTGTAAAAGAAAACATAGACCCCCCAAAAAACCCTCAAGAAAAATAAAGTATATATATATATATATATATGCTTCAATCTGTATTGAGACACTGTAAATTCTTTTCCTGGATGGATAAAATTTTTCAAAATAAGTCCTTCAGAGTTGTCTTTGATCATTGTATTGCTGAGGGTAACTAAGTTGTTCATAGTTGATCATCTTACAATATTGCTGTTACTTTGCACACTGTACATCAGAATACAGTTTTTAAAACAAGTAAAATAAAATGCCTAAAAATAGAAAGGAAACAATTATATGGAAATTGTTATAAAATATAAAAACAAATAAAAAGATAAGATTTCAGATTCCAGGTTAAAAGCCCCTGTTCCAGTAGTTTGGAACTGAAACCACAACCTACATTTTCCAAGCCAAGCTAAAATAGATATGCCCAAAATGTGTCAATCTTAGGTGCCAGATGAGATTCAGAAGGAATATTCATCTTCCCTTTGGTTCAGAGGAAGTCATCATTCTGTTCCCAACACGTTGCCCCATAAGTGCCCCTTTTTCAAGACCTTTTAGTCCATTTTATTAATCTACTGGGAATGGTCAATATATGTTTAAGCAAGCTTCTAAAGGGATCAAATGAGATTACATGGGTAAAGTGTTTCTTAACCCCAAAGCACTCTAC
Source organism: Myrmecobius fasciatus (assembly GCA_023553655.1). Lineage (NCBI taxonomy): Eukaryota > Metazoa > Chordata > Mammalia > Dasyuromorphia > Myrmecobiidae > Myrmecobius > Myrmecobius fasciatus. The sequence goes on along the minus strand of JAJPUD010006102.1, from coordinate 67,886 downwards.
AAAGGCCTGTTATTGTTATTATTAGGCTGTTATTGAGAGAAGAGAAGAATTTAGTAATTTAAAAGTAAGGTTAATAATGTAATAGTTTTTATACTTCCATATATTGGTAGTTCTATCTAAGTCAAATGATTCGTTGTAGCTTTGGAGATAATGAAAGAAAATTTCAAGAAACTACAATAAAATACAAAAAATAAAATAAAAACCTGGTGGTACAATGGATCTAATGCTTGGCCTGGAATCAAGTAATCCTAAGTTCAATACTGGCTTTATACATTTAATAACTGTGTGAACCTGCACAAATCAATTAACTTTTCTTTGCCTCAGTTTCCCCAACTATTAAATGGAGATAATAATAGCATCCACCTTTTAGAATTGCTGTGATAATAAAATAAATATTAGTGTTTTTTTAAAAGTACTTAGCACAAGGCCTGGTACACAGTAAGTATCATATAAATGCTTATTCCCTTACTAGAGCTTTCAAAAACAATATACCTTACATTGATTTTCTCACTATTCAAAGATCAGCCAGTTTTTGGCTTTTTCTATTCACTTGGCTATTGTACAGAGCTTTGGCTCTCTTTGATTGTTTTGTCATGCTATGATTGGGGCACTTGAACTTGAACTCTGTCCTGCTGAGAAACATCACACACAGTGACTCCAAGTTGAGGCCTCTGCACAATTAGTGACCAGGGCAATTGTGGCGACCTAAGGAAATAGTTACATACAGAACTAAGTGCTTTCACATGGACAGGGCGCCCAATTTAGCCTATTGGTTTTGTACATAAAATGCCACAACATAGCAATCCTAGCTATTGCTTTTTTGTTTAAATAAAAGGCAGATGTTTCACACATGTTTTCGTAAATCGACATAAAACCATGGAAGGAGAGAATGTTGATGTTCAGTAGGAAGCCTATAACAGCCTGCTACTTGCAGTTTTTAGTCTTTCTCTGAGATGAAATGTAAAAAGAAAACCCATATCTTTGTTGTTATTGGATTAGAACCCTCACACTTGCAGGGTCCCCAGCAAAAGGGCCTCTTATAAATAGTAAGTTACTGTTTCTGGTAGACACTAAGGGCAGGAGTATGCATTCAGTGAACACTTTCGACTGTGGTTCTAGAAGAGTAGAACAAAATAGAAAGAGATAGGCATCGAGAAAACACATTAATACTGGAAAGAATGAGCTTACAAAAAGCAGTTGTGATCTTGAGCCCAATCTCCTGGAAAGCTTTAAAACAGAGAAAGAATTGTACTTTCAACTGTACCCAATTGACAGTTGCATCCTCAACTGGAATAATGGGTTCTCTCCACCTTTCAGCTTAACCTGGAAATTCCAAATAAAAAGAGGGTGCCTAATATATGTTATTCTGTGACATGAATGAATGGATCAGTGAATCAATGACATTCTTTTTTCAAGGCTTGTCTTTTTCTTCTGTCCCCTCCTAGGCTCTGACACTTTACCAATACATATATGCTAACTTCACTAGCCTAGAAATTAAACATGTTCTTTCTTTTGTGTCAGCCTTGGAAAAGAGTGCTTGGAAAAGCATTCTTTTTTTTTTATTAATGATAATGAATTAGAGGCATCTAGTAGAATAATATATAGTATAGTGGGATGCTAGGGGTCAGCAAAATCTTGAGTTCCAATACCACCTTTAAAACTTAAGTCCTGTGTGATCTCAGACAAATATTTCAAAGTTCATGGGCCTCAGCTAACTCCCTAGAATTTATTGCTTAAGGTTTGCTATGTTAGGTACTTGGAACATCCATACTCAGACTTTCTTGAGATCACAAGCTAGTATATCTAGAGCTAAAAGCCACTTCAGAGGCCTTCTAATCAGAGAGACAGTCAATGAGGCAAAGGACTTAAAATCAGGAAGCCCTGAATTCAAATTCAATTTCTGCTTCAGACATATACTTAGTAGAGAGAGGAGAAATAAAAAGAGAAAGGGAATGGGAGAAACTGAAGAGAAGAATGGGGGCAGAGAGAGAAATGGGAGAGGAAAGAGGCATGGAGAAGGAAGAATGGAGCAAAGACTGAAAGTAGGAGAAAGAGATTCAGAGAGGGAAGAGAGAGAAGAATATTTTATTTTCATGTCAGAGAAATCAAGGAAGAATACAGAAAGCCAAAGGACAGGCGATACCTGGAGTAACAATGATGGTGCTTCATTCTGAGCTTGTTGTAATTGCCATTAACAAACTTATCACATTAATGAAAAGAGTATATCTTCATATCAGTAAAATTGTGATACGTCCACTGAAGATTTCCAAACACTCTCTTGTTAGGAAAGAAAAATATACATAGATTACTCATTCTTTTAACTGATTCTATGATTTCCTGGATAGTAGAATAAGGACTGAATTTGTGATCTCACTCATATGGGGAACTCCAAGGTAAGGAAATTCCCTCTATTAATGCAAATCAGCACTTGCTCTACACCTTAGATAGTTCATTCTATCATTAGAAGAAAGAATTATTTTACCCAAGAGTCACATAGACAGTCTGTGTTAGGAATGGGACTTATACTTCTGTCTTAAATGAGAGTTCTTTTTTTAATTAAAATTTTTTATTTTTCAAAATATATACATGGATAATTATTTGACATTAACCCTTGCAAAACTTTGTGTTCCAATTTCCCCCCTACTTCCTCCACCTCCTCCCCTAGATAGCAAGTAGTCCAATGTATGTTAAACATGGTAGAAATACATGTTAAATCCAATATATGCATATATATTTATACAATTCTCATGCTGCACAAGAAAAATCAAATCAAACTGGAAAAAATGAGAAAGAAAATAAAATGCAAACAAACAGCAACAAAAAGAGTGAAAATGCTATGTTGTGAACTTCACTCAGTTCCCATAGTTCTTTCTCTGGATGTCGATGGCTCTCTTCATCACAAGGTTATTGGAACTGGTCTGATTCATCTCTAAATGGGAGTTCTTTTTTTTTTTATTAAAACTTTTTATTTGCATAACATATGTATGGGTAATTCTTCAACATTAACCCTTACAAAGCTTTCTGCTACAAAATTTTCCCCCCTACTCCCCACCACTCCCCTAGATGGCAGGATATCCACTACATGTTAATTATGTAAAAATACTTGACAAATCGAATATATACATATATATACATATTTCCACACTTATTTTTGTGCAAGAAAAATCATATCTACAAGAAAGAAAAATCAGAGAAAGGAAACACAATGCAAGCAAACATCAATAGAGAGCATGAAAATGTTTTGTTGTGGTCCACATTTCATATCCCACTCTCTGGGTGTATATGGCTTTCTTCATTGAACAATTGGAAGTGATTTGAAACATTTCATTGTTGAAGAGAGCCATGTCCATCAGAATTGATCATCATACAGTATATGTTGTTGCCATGTATAATGATCTCCTGGTTCTGCTTTAAATGAGAGTTCTTTATCCACATTACTTCATTGTGTTTCTGTAGTTTTCAGAGAAGAGACTCTATGAGTTTTGGTAGCTTCTAATAGAGACTAGAACCCTTATAAATAGTAAAGTTGAACTTGGAGGCACGGACCTACATTGATAGAAGGAAATCTCCTTACCTGGAAGTTCTCCATACTGAAAAAAACACAAGCCCTTATAAGATCTACTATCAAATGAACGTAGGACATTCCCAAATAGAGGACTGAATTAGAAGTCACTATTGACTTATTGAATCTCCAATGGAATATGAAAATTCTCCAAATTACTTACTTATTCATCCATACAAGTTGCCTTATTATGTCATTGAACTGTCATGATATTTATTTACAGATTCACCCTTTAGACCCCTTTCTACAATCCTGTCTTTTGGCTACTAAATGGCCTGAGACAGACTCACTCACGAGAGTCATAGACTGATACATTAAGAATTAAAGGAGACCTTGGAGGTTAATCTCTCTCATTTTACAGGCAAAACCCCATTAGTCTCACTCACTGCAGGATTCCATTGTTTTGCTTTGTCTCCTCCCTCTCTGACCTCTTATTTGTTAGAATGCAGCAAAGATAATAAGTCAGGTGATAGAGAAAGCCAAAGAGAGAAAGGATTAGGAAAGAGAAGGAACAGGAGGAGCATGACAAACATGGTCATATAGTGTCTGAGGCTGGATTTGAACTCACAAAGATGAGTCTTCTTGACTCTAGGCTTGGCACTCTATATATTGTACCAACTAGCTGTCCATGTAATCCAAGATCTACCCTTAACTTGGTGTTGTACCTTGCAGAAATTCTTTGACTTTCTGTACAACTAAGGGATTATACTGGCAATCATTAAAGCCTTTTCTGGAATTTTCTGATTTTATTATATTTATAGCCCCGTGTCTGGGTGCTGGTGGAAGCATAATAATAATAATAATAGTAATAATAAAGCATAATAATATTATGTGCTTCCCCAAAAGTTTAGTCAATAGTTTTCTGTGCTATTGTTATTATTTTTGGGTATTATTTTTAATATAGCAGTAGGTATTCCCCTTTTAATTAATAATTGTATCAGTCTCATCATAGCCTGATGATTCAATAATTGCTATTATCTATGGGAAAATAAGGCATAAAGAAAAGTTTCATACAATATGTTAAATATTGGAATATATTTTCTAGAATATATAGAATATTAATTGGTTAAGCAAGTATTATTTGAATGATAATGTAGTAGTGTGGGAATTACTGGGAATAAACAATAATTTGGCACAATTTCATTTTATTAAAGCATTAGTTCTCTTTGTGTGTAGTTCTGCTTACATTAGGCTCACTCAGAATGTCTGGCCATGCTCAGATGAAATAGGAGTAAGCTGGTTTCCCCACTTTTAGTTGGTTCTGTATGAGATGAAGAATGGATTTCATGCCATATAGCATTGTTTTCTTTTGTTGTGTTTTTAATTCTGTGACTTTTGAAAATGGATGGGATTCCAAGGAAAATTGGACAAGTTTTAGTTTTTAAACTGCTGATGTCATTATTTTCTGTTAGAGATATTTCAGTGGCTGTTGTTTGGGGAAGTCAGTATTTCAAATATCATTCAATCCTGTAGTAAAATAGGAATAAGCATATTATGGGGCAAAGAAAAGTATGTTCAAAAATGAAAAACGATGTCAATAATTGACAAATTATTGCTCTAAAAGAGTCTATTAAATCCTCAGAAAACAAAGATCTTTATGAGCATTCGGAAGTGATTGTTCTTGATACTTCTCCAAGAAGGCATAGGCTTTTTGAAATTGGAAGAATGGTGAGAAAACTAATTTAAAAACATCTCTCTGAAGGAAAGAAAAACTCTTGTAATGACCAAAATAGTACACAGATAGTAAGTTTTACTGATGATTTTTTCATTAAAGATTATGCTAAGACCATTGTCAGAAATCCAGGTGAGCGTGTAAGATCTGTATACATACATACATATATATGTATATACACACATATATAATAGCTTTTTATTTTTTCAAAATGCATGCAAAGATAATTTTCAACATTCACCCTTGCAAAACCTTGTGTTCTAAATTTTTCTCCCTCCCTCTCTACCTTCTCCCTCCCCTAGACAGCAAATAATTCAGTATAGGTTAAACATGTGCAACTCTTCTAAACCTATTTCCACATTTATCATGCTGCACAAAAAATACATTAAAGAAAGAGAAAAAAACTGAGAATCAAAAAAACCAAGCAAGCAAAGAACAACAAAAATGGTGAAAATATTGCGTTATGATCCACATTTAGTCCTCATAGTCTTTTCTCTGAATGCAAATGGCTCTGTCCATCACAAGTATATTGAAATTGGTCTGAATTACCTCATTTTGAAAAAAGCCAGGTCTATTACAGTTGATCATTTTATAATCTTATTATTGCTGTATACAGTGTTTTCTTGATTCTTCTCACTTCACTTAGCATCAATTCATGTAAATCTCTCCAAGCTTTTGTAAAATCATTCTGCTGATCGTTTCCTAGAGAACAATAATATTCCATTACATTCATGTACCATAACTTATTCAGCCATTCTCCAACAGATGGTTATCCACTCAGTTTCTATTTCCTTGCTAGAGCCTGTAAGATCTTAATATCTTTATCAGGAGGTAAAACATCCAGGAAAAAAAATTGGGGGGAGGATTTTTACTTCAATTGGACATAGATATCTTGACACCACGGAAGGAATGATGAACTCTGATAAATATATTGATATTCTGAAAAGTAAAATTATGCCAAACAGAAATTCTCAAAAGGATATATAATTCTGCAACAATCTTACACCATGTCTCATGTCTCATTTATTCAAGAGATGGAGATAAATGTGCTTCAGTGATCTGGGAACTCAGCTGATTTAAATCTCATTGAAACCTATGAACTACCATACAGACTAGACTTGGGAAAATGGACTGCTTACAAAGAAAGGTTTAATATTTAATACGATAAAAATGCAGTTTCATGACGAAGAATTTAAAAATATGTGTCAAAATCTGAGTAACTTATGCTAAGCTGTGCAAAACAAGGGACTAGGAAAACTAAGACATTAAACATGGAAATTTTTTTTAAAGATACAAAAAGTTCTGAGGTTTACCATATAAATCAATACATTTAATTGTTTTCCCTTGTCCCAAGAAATTCATACAATACTCTCTGTGCTTTTGGGATAGAAGAATACTAAAATATGATCTTTGTCCACAAAGAGCTAATAGTCTACTCCATAACATTAAATAATTAAAGTTGTGGTGTATAATTTTGCAAACTTGTTAGAGACTAAATAGTGATTGGAATATAAGAACACATATGGAAAGGATTGTTGGAAATTGCTAAACTGGATTTAAACAAAGCTTTTCAAACATGCTGAATACTTACAGCTACTTCAATGTATTCAGCTGCTAGGAAACTATAAAAGATGAAGTAATATAGACTAAATTTGCTCAAGATGAATCGGATAAGAATTCCTGAAAATTCAGTGAGAATGGGAATGATAGTGAATTCCAAGAAAAGGGTTTAGCAGTCATTAGTCACAGATGTGTCCTGAATTTGGAAAATGCTACAATTTCAATAGATAAAATGTTAATAGCAAAAAGAACATAAGATCCAAAAAAAGGGAATAGCATGTTCAGTGGACATGAATGATAGGAAACCCCATTAAAGCTAACCCTTTCACAACTCTTAGTGGGAGCTACATACAACAAAATATAACATTTGATTGTCCCTCTTTTAGATTCTAAGCTGTGACTTATTTATCATTGTTTTCCTCAGGACCTCATAGACTTGTAATGTTGAGGCAAATAAGTGACTCAGAGGAGAAAGTGCTGGGCCTGAATTCAGGAAAACCGGAGTTCAAATCTTACCTCACATAATTACTAGCTGTATGACCCTGGGCAAAGCACTTGATGTGTGTGTGCGTGTGCGTGTGTGTGTGTGTGTGTGTGCGCGTGCGCGCACGCCTTAATTTACTGAAGAAAGGCACAACAAACCACTCTGGTATCTTTGTCATGAGAACTCAATAAACAGTACAGACATTCTGTGGTCCATGTATCTCGAAGAGAGTTAGACATGATTGAACAATAATTAGTGGAATTAAATTACAAAGTTCATAATAGGTTTAGAGCTGACTTTAAGATCTGGGCTGATTCCCCACTCACCCATTTTACAGATGAGAAAACTGAGGTTAGTTGAGAATAGCCTAACATTACAAAGATTGTAAAAAAGCAAGAGCAGAACTTGAACCAAATTTTCTGGCTTCTAATCAATCACTCTTTCCACCATAGCATTTTCAGAGACATGAAATGAATGGTTATGGGACTGGAATACACAATTGTTACTCATCTTGACTCCATTAAATTGAATTGTTTTTGACACTGGTGCACAGTGAATTTATTTTAGGGATTAAACTCAAGCATGAATAACAAAATCATATACTGAGGTTAGCTATGTAAACATGTATATTTATAAATTAATGGTTTTATATGCAGACATACATGAATGATATGAAAACAGGATATTTATATGAAAACAGAATGAATAAGGTAATTAAGGGGAATAGTGTAACAATTAGAGGATCACCAGTGTGATCTTATATAAACACCAGTGTGTTTAGTATTTTGGTTAAATTCAAAGTGTATATAGTATATAATCACAGGACAACTGAAGTAAATGTATGCAAAATAGAATTAAAGAAGCATTTGAAGCAAAGGGATCAAGTCATATAAATCATAAGATTTCAACAGAATGAACTAATATAGTGACACTATGAACATCTATCAGGCTGACCATAGAAAAGGTCAATGTATTGGGTAAGAGGATCAAGGAATAGATCCCTAAGGTCCTTTCCTACTCTTAAGATACTGTGAAAAATATAGGACCATTCAATTTTATATTAATTTCAGAATCTCCACCATGTACTTCAGTGATGGGTTGTAATCATTATAATTTAGGTTATGGAATAATTATTATAAAGGGAAGCTTTGATAAGAGTATACCTCTAAATGGGAAGAGTCAAGGAGGCTTCCAAAGAAGCAAGACAAGCTTCAGTTGCTACAGAGACTGTGCTTTGTTGTATAGAGTTGTGGTCATAAAATAAACTTGTTACTTTAAAAATGTATGGTGACTGGAGTGAGTACAAGGGAAACAACACAGCATGTGGTAATAACATCCCCACAGAATATGTTTTGCATTTAGTTAGCAAAGATACACTCCATTTGATAAAAACAAAGAATTTTTTAAAAATCTGCCTTCTTTGGTGATCCTTTTTGAACATTTCCGCTTTCCAGTAATCATAGCTTTGATGGAACAAAAAAAGAGATGCATCTTTCAATGAACCATATGTTGTAGGGCAGTTGTTACAGCTGATGTGGACAGCCCTTAGAACCAGCGGTACCATGGCCATTCTGGATGCTTTCTTCAGAAAAAGGACCCTGATTGCTCTTTATTTTTGCCCATGTTGTTTTACTCTGCTCTGTAATTTTAAATCCACCATACCCAGTGCCAGCTGGATACTAGTTTAAATACTTTCCTCTCTTTGTTGGAAATAGAATTGTTCAGCCTATTAGCCCATTTGTTGTTCAAGGTATATAAGTTTTTTTGTCAGTTTCCTTATCCTTTTTGCAGCACTTGGGGGCTGAGAAGAATATAATCAAATTAAGATGAGGATAAAACGTTTCTATTTTTCTGAGGATGACTTGGATAATATTAATAAGGAAGTTGTAGTATCTTTTACTCTGCTCTGATTAGGTCATCTCCAAAGTATTACATTCAGTGGGGACCTCCATTTAGGAAGTATTGGATTCAATGGCTGCCCCCTTTTAGGAAGGACATTAAGAAACTGGAGAGCTTCCAGAGCAGGGCTAACAATAGCAAAGGGTTTTGCTTATGGAACTGTTTGAGGCAATAGGACTTGTTTAACCAGCAGAAGAGGAGACTCCATGAGGATTTAGTAAGCTGTGTTCACGTATTTAAAGGGATATTGTTTGGAAGAGGAACTAGATTTATTCTGATTGGTCCCACTGGTAGAACCAGGAGCAGTGTGTGCAAGTTATAAAAAAAGTTAATTTAGACTTGATGTCAAGAAAACCAAATCAAACCAAACCAAACCTTCAAAACAGAGCCCTTGGACTACCTTATCAAGTATAGTTGAGGTCCTGGCTAATTGAGGTCTTCAAGCAAAGGAGAATATATACATTTGTCTTGGATTTTATGGGGAAGTTCTTTTGGGTATGGTTCAGAAAAGATGGCTACTCAGGTCCTTTTTCCAGTTCTCAAATCCTGCATATAATGAATTTGCACAGATGGGAGAAAAACTTGTAGCTTTCTAGAATCATTATTCCTGTTAACTAGCCTTAGAAGTAGCTTTCTTCTTAGTCAGTATCTGCAATCATACTATAAATGTGGTATTTTAATCTAGAGGAGCACCAGTCTTCTCTTTCAGGGGATCATAAATAGGTTGACCTGAATTAAAGAGTGGCATGACTAGACCTTTGTATTAAAAAAAAGATTATCCTCAGAGTCTTATGAAAGATTAAAAAGAGAAAGAATGGAGATAGGGAAGACATGTTGGAAGCCTATAGTGTCTTTTTATCTTAGATTCCTTATCTCCATCTCTTTTGTTAGTTGAAAAGGGCCAGTTTTTTTGGACACACATATGGAATTAACTCTCATGTTCATTCACACATATTATGCACACCTGTATAATATTGTCATACTGGAAGTGATTTTTGTTGACAATTTGAAATTTTTTTGGGGGGGAAGTGGGAAGGAGGCAAAAATGAGTTTGATTAAGAAAAGGAAGGTAGACAGGAAGATAAGATAAAAAGCTAAAACTTAAAATAATTACTAGTCTTGACTACTCCTATTCTGCATTTGAAAATGTATTTTATTCCATAATAATCAAACTGCCTCACTGGCTGACCTCCTTTCTTCTTTCTCTTCCTCTCCTGTCTTTCTTCCTCTCCACATTTAGATGTATTTAAAAATTCTCTAAATTACTTCAGAATTATAAGCTCCTATAGGGAGAGCTGGAAGAGATCTTAGTAATCATTGACTTAATTATCTTATTTAATAGATGAAATGTCATTTTATCTATTCTCATAATCTCATAAAATGAGAGTCATTGAAGAGAAGTGGTCTTCTTAAGATCACACAAGTAATAAGCAGCAAATCTGTCATTTGAGCAGTACTCAGCCTTTAAGATATTCTTCAAATTTGGAAAAGTCTACCCAATTTCTAGTTTGCATCTCACCTATACTTTGAAATTTTCTTTTTTATTTTAAATGTTTTTTTCTGTTTTTAAAAAGATATTCTCATAGAATAAGTCATGAAATTATTGGAGTTGTCTATCTAGTTCACACTGGTATGTATATATCTCAATAGACTGATTATTCAAAGTAGAACAAATGAAAATGTATAAAAGCATTATTGAAGGAAAGCACCTACTATGTTCCTGACATTGTGCAAAACTTTACAAACACTATCAGATTTGATCACCACACCAGTCATGGGAAGAAGATGCTATTATTATTATTACCTCATTTTATAGCTAAGGAAACTGATTTAGATGGTAGTTAAGTGATTTGCCCAGTAAGTCTAGTAAGTGTCTGCAGTGCTACCTAGTTGCCTCTATTGATTACTCATAAGCCATTGAACAAGTCAGTAGCAATGCCAGACCTTGAACTCAAGTTTCTTGACTTCCAAATCTTCTCTCATCTTGTCCCATGAGCAGCATCAGAGTGGGATTGTAGTGAGATGATCTTGGAGTCAGATTTATATTTATATCTTATATGATCCTGGACAAATCAATTACCACTTTGATCCTCAATTTTCCCATTTCTAAAATGGATGATGCTAGCTAAAAAAAGCTAGAACTTGAACCAGGGGTACTCATTTTGCTCCTTGTCACTCAGTTAAAAAAATAATCATTTTCCTATTCTTCCCAATGTCTTCATTAATATGTTTGAAAATTGAATGTTTAAAGTTTTATGCATGCATGGTAAATGTGGAAATATGTTTAGAAGAATGGCATATTTAATCTGTATTGGATTACTTGCTGTCTAGGGGAGGGAGAAGATGGGAAAGGAAGGAGAAAAATTTGGAACACAAAGTTTCACAAGGGTAAATGTTGAAAACTACCTTTGCATATATTTTGAAAAATAAAAAGCTATTATTATAAAATAAAGTTTTATGCATTAGACTCTGTGATCTTAAGATCTCTGCAGATTAAAAAATGTGAGAAAAATGCTCCTAGCTGAAAAACTGAATTCCTTTCCCAAAAGACAGTACCCTTCATGTCCTGCATAGGATTAGTAGAATGGAGGTAGGGATAGGATGGTGAAGGATCTTTCTTTGTATTTTTGGTTAAAGACTGGCAAAGGACTGGTTGTGAAATCCCTGGGGCTGGTCCTAATGTATGGCACCAGGGATTTGTGCTCTAAATAGTAACCATAGTTGCAAACACAACACAATTCTATGCCCCAATCCTGGCTAGAATGCCCTGGAGAAGTATCAAAAGTAGCATAAGAAGGGGGACATCTAGGGTTAAAGTGTTGGCAATGACAGCTCCCACTTCTCTCTCCCAACATAACTTTGGGAGGGTGTGGGCTTAGTTCCTACCCTTGATGCTCAGTACTTCCTAAGAAGCTTCACATTGTTTCACATATGTAATAAGAGGCTGAGCCTTGTGCTAGACATTATAATAAGCACAGCACTGGGCTTGCAAAGAAAAAATTCTTATTCTAGTATTTGCCAATAGACTCTTTTAATTTTATTTTCAGAGTCATTGTCCAGATAAGTAGTTGGTTCTTAGGGTGTACCACATGTTCCATGGAAAGCTTTCCACAAACAACTGTACCATATAATTGCCTTTAAGGCCCCTTAATTATATACATCATGGTCAAGAGTAGTTTGATTCCCTATCACATTTTGGACGTAGGGCCTTCACAATGGAAAAAAAATCATGGACCTAGTCATAAAATTATAGAATTATTTTAGAGCTAGAAAGGACCTTAGTCAAATTACAGTGACACGTTGTACACTGGGAAAGGCCAGAGATAGAAAGGGGGAAAAAAGCAAAGTATTCTAGTCCAAGATTTCTGGATCCTTTTTATGAGATAAATAAAGCAAGAGGAGAAGACTTAAAATCATTGGTTTCAGGACAATTTTCTCTCTGTCAACCATGAAGAAGAATGTCCTGATGCTTTTCATAAATCAGAAGTTCTTTATCCATTAACTTGTACCTCCTAGGAAACTATACTCCTCAGGCCATACCGAGTGTCCTCTTAGCCTAACATTGCATCATTCCATTTGTTGTAGCAGTGAGATTTTGGTTTCAAATATTGGCACATAGTAGGAACTTAATAAATTTTATTGATTGATTAATCTGAGGAAATAAGTTGGAAAAGAAGAAGACAGAAAAGGAGGCAAAGGAGTATTTATATCCTAAAGAAACTGTTCCCAGGGAGCAGTACTTCTTTGTAATGGAACTTTTCATTTTCTTTTTGTGAAATAAGACTAATACTAGCAGATGAATAGTATAGATATGCTCTACTCTAAGAACATCTGACATGGAAAAACATTACAAAACAAATCATCTAAATTATTACTAATATTACAAAAATTTTATTCTTTCTACAGAAGGAATTTTTCTAGACTTAAAGAAGGACTTAAAGTTTAAGTAGTTCCTATAAATAATGATTTCCCTAAGTACACTTAAAATATGATTCACTTTATAGAAATTTCTTGCATAGTTTTTCTGCCAAGAGTATTTTTATAGGAATACAACTAATGTCTAATATGAAGCACTCTCACATTAAGTGTACTGAGTTCCAAGATAAAACTTATTGTGGACTTAAAAGATATATTACTGCCTTGAATGTAATGTCACAGAATAAATTAAACACTAAAGATAACCAGAATTGGGTGATTATACTACATATATATTTATGTACTTATATACATACATACATGTATTTTTTATCTAGAATTTTCCAGTCTGAATTTTATTTATCTCTCTAGGAATGTTCTACATTATCTTAGTTTTAAATATTATTTTTCTTAAGGTGTCAGTACTTGGTAGCTTTACAATGATTAAATAAATGTTCATTGTTAGTTTTCATTTTTGTTTCCTATCTTTCTTTGACTTACTCTTGTTTCCCTTTGATAGACACAGCTAGCTTTCCTAGTTGTGAAAGATTTGGTGGGTGACTTGAATAGAATTAGGGTAAGAACTCTATAGCCAGTGTGTACAGTTTTACTTAATGATCAGAAAGAGGTCTAATTGAATGCATTTGATAGAATACAGTCTTTTTCTTTTCCTCCTCATAGAATCCATTCTTATTCTTCCTGGGGTGCTGGAAATCTAATGTTTGAAGATACCCTTGCCTTTGTTAACCACGTGTGAACTGTGTGGGTTCCTTCCCACTTCAGGGAAAGTAATTTCTACTCTAGAGAAAGAAACTTCTCTCTGTTCCACATCCCTACTCCATTTCATGAGGATTGAATAATGAAAATTTCTTCTTTTGCTAATCCCTAGACTAGAATGTTTTCTTCAAGGTCACCCTAATCCCACTTCTCTCCTCACCTTCTTCCTGCTATCTGTTGAAGGTCCCACCATCCTTCAAGTCTCCCTTATTCTTCACTTTCCCTCATCTCATATCTCTAATGTCATAAATCTAATGGCCAATTCTACCTCCATATTTTTCTATTTGACTCCTCTCTATTCACACACCTAACACCTTAGTTTAGGTCATTTCTTGCCTAGATAATTGTAATGGCTTCCTAACAAGTCTCCTTACCTCAAATCTTTCTGTACTCAGGTCTTTCTTCTATAAAGCTGCCAAATCAGTTTCCCATAAATGAATATCTTACCATGTTACTTCATTACTTATTAACACCAATGGTTCAATATTTTCTCTAGCTTGAAATATGAGCTTCTTTATTTTGTCTTTTAAAAGATTACAATGTAACCAGACCTCCAAACTATCTTTCAAGTCTCACTGTACCTTCCTGTGCTTCCTGTAGCTCTGTGATACAACAAATCTGACTTTTTCTCTGTTCCTCACCATATGACACTTATTTCTTATCTCTGTATTTTTAAATTGGTCACCCTGGGCCTAGAATGCAGTCCTACCTCAATTTCTCTTACTTTTCTTAAGACATAGTTCAAGTACCATAAGGCTTGTCCTAAACCTTCCAACTATTAGTTTCCTAGCTTGAACTTATTTTTTATTTATT